>JAYECN010836903.1:0-42097 GCA_035222435.1 Microcambeva ribeirae
GGTTGGAAGCAGCCGAAGAGCCGCAGCGCACGTGCCCGCTGCGGGGCCGGCGGGTGCCTCCGTTGAGTACCGGGAAATGAATAGTAATAAAAACGGTACTAAATAAGCACGAGGATGTAAGCCGTAAAATGCCTTATGGCTCCCCAAAACTACTCTGCCGTAGCCCCTGGGCGACACGGCTTTCCCAAATCCATGCCCATAGGGATGCCAGGGAAGGGACGTGTGATGCAGGGCACCTCACGGCCTGCCCTTCTTGGGGAGCCTGTAAAAGGCAGAGGTGCCCCAGGGAAGGGCAGCACCTACGGCATCCGTGTGTCCTGTGCAAAGCCCTGGGAAGGGTCCCCCAAGTGAGGCTGCCCGAACCCGCTTCCTCTATCTAGGCAGGGCAGCACCAAACACAGGTGAACGGAGAGCCCAGCTGTGGGAGGAACAACACAACCTTCCCCTGCCGCACTGCGCCCGCAGCCCCTGCGAGGCCACAGAGCCTGAGAGGGGTCACCAAGTATGGAAAACAACCAGGAATCCACACAGCCACTCCTGACTTCAACAGGCACCCAGCTGTAGCGAGCACATTAACTGTGCTCAGCTGCTCTGCATGGCAGGCAATTTGCCTGGTCAGGACCCTCTCAGAGCATCTGCACACTCCCTTTGCGCAGCAGCAAAGACCAGACACGCTGCCAGGGAAGTAAACCACAATAAAACACTTCTGCCTATATACGGTGAAGAAACTTATTTATGGCTGTGCACAAAGCATCAACGCTGCAAACACTTCATTTTAACAGCCCAAATAACCCTATGACATTTCGAGGTTTCATTTAGTGCTACGTCTTTACAGAACTGAACTTAGTTGTCATTTGTAGACATGGGAATACTTTGTTCAGTGGTACATACATGCTCTGTCAGTGCTGAAAATAGCCTTAACAAGGTATTTACACTCCTGTCAAATATAATCAGTTGGAAAGCACACATGCAGTACTAAAATTGAGACTCAGTGTTGTCTTTTGGCACATTTCAGTCCACAGATCTTTAGTTGCAGAAATGCAAACATGCTTTGGAGCAGAACGTTGTGCAGGCTACATGCAGTGACCTTTAGTTTTCCTCTCAGGGTCATATCTGCACTTACCAGCTGCCACAATGCAGTTCCATGCCTGTAGGTCCTTTTATCCCACCATACATACATGCCACATACAGTGAAATGTGGCAACAGTTCAGAGCTTTGGTTTCTCATAAAGTAACCGCTAGTTCAGTCTTGCCCACACTTTGGTATTTAGAACCAGGCTCCTTGTGCACCAGCATATGTTTGGCACAGAAAATATGGAGCGTCAGAACACCAGTTATGACTCTTCAATTTTCAACTTCCTTCTGTCCACTGGCCCTGGTGTGAACAATAGCAGTGCCTGGTATCAGGGATCCAGGGTTACGGCAGCCCACAGCTACCAGCAGAATTCCACTCCCAGGGAATTCCTATCCTACTTCTATTGGTAATTTCCAATACTAAATTCACACAGTTGGAGTTCTTCCTTTTCCCTTGCAAAATGCAATAGTACAGAGAACACAATTACTTAAGTAGAACAAGAATACTTATGTTTAGTAATATAACCTGACATTATTTGTCTTATGATTAGCATGCTGTCCTATAAAAAGTGACAGAACACTAGCAGAAAATCCCTTTGTTGTAGTATTACCAACATTGCAGAGCAAAAAAATAAAAAAAAAAAAGAAAAAAAAAAACACCACACAGTGCCACTGTCAGAAGTGATCATCATTTTAAGAAGTGGGTCTTTTTGCCAATTTGCTAAGTTTGAGCAAACTTAGAACAGAAGGAGACAGAGCAGCTAGACACAGGGGAACTATTTGCCCTACATTGCATTGCGCTGAGTCTCTGCGTGGCCCAGAAACCCACAGCTTGAACACAGTCCGGTCCCTGGTGTCAGAGCTGTGCAGCTGGTACAAACTGTTCCATGCATTTCCTCCCCACCAATGTGAGGGGAACCAAAAGAGATTATTTATCTCTGTTCACCATGGCTATTCAGGACAAAACCAGGACTCCAAATTACTGACAAAAACTTAATCTTCAAGATAGCTGCAGCCCTCACTGAAGCTGAACAGAGTTTCAGAAAGCAGAGCAAGAGGCACATTTTCACCAATCCAATAGCATAGACTATTACTAGAGGAACTTGATCAATAATCTGTGGATTCAGTGATCCTAATTGCTTACTTTGACACTACCAATATTAAAAGAGCTTCTAAAAGCCACTGGAGGCTAATCTTTTTATTAAAGCAAGTGTCACAAGCTTCCAAGGAGATTTTGGTTTTGTTAGTATGCAAAACCACTTTTCAGTAACAATCATGTGCAATTTAACAACACCAAAAGTCAAAGTATCAAAAAACTGCAAAACTGAATGAAGAAAACTTTCACATAATAAAATGCCACACATTTTGCCCTATTTATTGGGTAAACCTACTGTAAGCCTTGCCTTTCTCCAGTGCATAGCCCCCAAACCACTACCATATAGATGTACTTTGAAGTATACTCAAAATTAACACTGCAAGTCTTCATATCCTTTAACTTAAGAATGTGTGTAAAACTTTGTCAGACTCGCACTGCAATTTAGTCATTTTGCAATGGATTTTGATGGAAAGGTTACAAAGCAGCAAATAATTACTGAAAAAAAATATATAAACATGTAAATATATGTTACAAACGTAGAAAAACACAGAACCATTGGGATGGCTTGAAACTCCCTCATTACACAACCAATTCCTGATGTGATGAAAAATAGGAGAACAGCAAAAACTTCACCTCAAAATAGTTACAATGATTGCATGGCTTTTCTTTTTCCGCTTCTATCTGATCTCGGTATTTAGACAGAAAATACTGGAAAGGGTGATAGCTTTGAGGGGTGAAGAACGGAGATTGGGTAAAAAGGGGCTACCGAATCTCGACCCCGTGACGGGTATCGCGGTTCTCTACGTGTTTGCAGACAGCAGGACTCCCAGGAGGAAGAGGGCAGAACCGCCGCGCCCAGCGCCGAGCTCCGAGGCGCCACCACCGCGCGCGGCCCCTGGGCTGGCAGTGACCGGCGCCGGCCGGCAGGAAGCCCGCGCTCCCGGCGTGCCCCGCGGTTATCGATGGCGCCCGCGCCGGCCCGGCTGTGACGCGTGTTTGTAAACACGGCGGGCGGCGCCCGCGAAGAGAAGCGCGGGGCGGCCCTTAACGGCAGACGTTAACGGCTGCGCGCGGGACTGTGCGGTGCTGGAGCCTCGGCTCGGCCGATACCGCAACGACCCGAGAACCCGAAACCGCCTCGTTCCGTGGCACAGCACGGCGGGTGGCGAGAGCTTGGACCGACATGCGTTTTTAATTGAAAACATCCCCTCCAGCGGCGGATAGCAGCTGTATCCATAAGGCAGACAGACATACCATCTTTGTTAAATAAATCACCAATTAATGCGTGCTATTCTACTTCATGGTTAACATTTTAAAACACCTCAGGGAAAAATAGCAAAGGAGATTCAAGAGCATTTCTATTTTTAATCCCATTTCTAAAACTTGCCAGCTCTACCATCCTAAATTAAAGCCCTCAAAGGGACTCAGAGAAAGTGAACCTGATGAGCCACAGCACTGGCCGAGCTCAGCACGGATCACTGCTGATACAGCTGTCCCGACCATGGAGCACCATGCTCCCATGTTTTGTTTTGTGTTGTTTTTCCCGAGTGAAAACAGGCTATTTTCATCACTGGGTGCTCTTCCTTCTTCCTGGCTTGATCAAGAGATGTGTAACAATGCTCTGGGGTAAACAAATATAGAGTTAAGAGTACCTGCTTAAACATAGCTGAACTGCAATCAATTTTCCTTTGCTTTGGCCATCAAGGTCAGTTCTGTGACTTTTTTTTTTTTTTTTTTTTTAAATCTTCTAGAGGAGCAGCACCACTAGGATACATCCAGCCTATTCACGACAGAGATCTTTTACTCTCTCTGAGCTTTGAAATTCATTCTTTGCAGTCTCCTTCCAGCACTCCTGTCTCATAAACCAAACCTAAAAGCAGAAGCAGATGAAGCTACCCGAGTCTGACTTATCTGGCAGCAAAAACTTTGGGCACTTGATAGTGGTGACTGCAGCAGCACCGCTCCAATGCGAGACCAATGACAGTCCCGCCAAAACATCACGCAGGCTGCAGCTCTGATAGCAGAATAAGGCGGGAGGGTAGGAGTGTAAGATGGAGTAGCCAGAATGGGAAAAGGATAGTAATTTACATTTGTCAAAACCAGACAGAAAATACAGAATTCAAATAAACAACAAAAAGCAGATGGCCAGAGGCAAACTGAAGCCAATACCAAAAGAAAAGCTGCAAACACCAAGGAGGAGAACATCAATGAATTTGATCTTCTTTTTCATGATACAACGTCCTAATTCAGCTCTGTCATTTCAGGAGGAGAAAAGTTTTTATATTATAGAACACCTGGGCTTACACACCAGGGCTTGCACCAGGGCTGAGAAATTGCAGTTGTTTTCAGTAGAGACAACCATTATTGAAAAAAAAAATATATATATATAACAAGGGGGAAGCACAGTGGGAAAAATCTCATACCCCATAATCAGGTATTATATTAAAAGTCAAGAAATTGGTTTTAGACCTCAATTCAAAACACAGAATTAGGAATGAAAGATAAGGGATATTATGATAGCAGTAGTATTTTCCATATTTACATTAAATGTGCTTTTTTTTTCTTCAATTCTGTAACTCAAGTGTAAAAAATTAAAAATAACAAAATTTAAATCTGCTTCCTATTAGAAAACTTACCACACAGGGATCCTCTATTTTCTCTGTTTATACAACAACTAGCAAGAGTTCGTCTTGCTAGTGATTGCACTTCCAAGGACTACAGACACAAGATGGAGGTCCTTGTGAAGCTTCCCCTCCCCAGCCTCCCCTCTGAATACCATGAGAAACAATACCATGAGTACAAAGACCAGTCTTGGGTCTGGTCCACGCAATTTTACGTTCTTAATATTAAGTATCAGAATACTCAAAATTTAAAAGCTTTTCTATGAAACTGCAGTTGATGATCTTCAAAATATAAATCAAAGGTTAGATAGAATAGCAAGTGAAATCTGCACTGTTAACTTCTTTGGGGAAGGAGAGAACTTAAAACAGTTTCTTCTTGTAAACTACTTTCTCTGTGGGCAACCAAAGCCAGATCTACAGAAATCTGCATGCAGCAGGAGTAAGTGATGACTGCTTTTTCCCAAATGCTATGGTGAAAATAAAAATAGAAGACTGCATAAATGGTCTGGACAACAATAAAAAGCACATTAAAATAGTTAGAAAAAATGAAAACAAATGCTAGGTTGAACTAATTATGTTTGAGTCTTGTGCAAGTAATCAAGGTGCTAAACCAGACTCACACTACGAAAAAAAGTGTAGCAGTCAGGAGTCTTTTGGGATTTAGAGACATTTAAACATATCTAGGTTACATAAAGGATAGCACAGACTGATCTGTGATTACTACTTTTCTTTTTGCCCCTAACTATGGATTGTTAGTGCATCAATACCAAAATACTTCAGAGAAAACCTGAGACAGAAACGTATCCCAATTTGCATCCGCTAGAAAGAGAAAAGAAAGCTGAGGCATAAAGATCTCACTATGGCTTCTACATTTTCTCCCAAGTTGTACACCACAATCATTCTAAAAATCTGTCCTTTGGGGAAAAATAAACATAAATATGATGACAATGGCTCCTTTACATAGATATTCAAAATACCAACACACAGTCACAGAAATATCAAGCTTGGGAGCAGGAAACAAAAGGCTCCAGGTGTCAGATCACTATCAGCAGCCTGGAAGACAGCTTTGCAAGGTGGCACGTTAGCAAGCAGCCAGCAACAGTGCGATTGGAAAGCCCGATGCCGGGATTGTAATTCCTGACAGATGTCCGACAGGCAGAGAAATAAATCTCTCTTGTCTCTGAGGACCCGAGTAGTTTTTCAAAGCTAACTTCCTACTCTACCTCCATTTGTTTGCTTTGTTAATTGAATTAGTTTGTGGTTAATTTTGGTCAGCATTGTTCTATTTGCTTTTCATTTTCAGAAAAGGAAGGACGAAACAGAGCGCACTCAGATCAGCGAATAAACAAATCACATTGTGACTAGGATGAGAAGCAAAGCCTCATTTCTTACAGTGCTCATGGGCGACCTTTAGTGCACAACGCCTTGTGAGGCAGCCCCAGTGCTGTCGGGAATTGCCCATGGGGAGCGCGGCAAAGCTGAACGGAACAAGAGCGTAAAAAAATTCACTCCTGTTTTCTACACTGACTTGCTATTAAACAACTGAATAAGATACAAACACGCATCAAGTAAAAATGCACATATTGCTCAGAAAAACAATAGCAGAAAGGGAATTCTCACTGTAAAGCATGGAATACCATTTTGGAACAGCAGCTACTATGTATGTAAAATATATATAATAATATTCCAGAAATATATCAAAAGCTTTCTGAGAGTTGATTATAGCAGTGAAGGAAAATGACAATATGGATCAGCTACACAGCAGAGCATGTACACAGCATCCGTGATGGGACTTGTCAGTCTCTATTTGTCAGAGCCAGAAGCTCTTCATGCAACCTGAGTGTTGCTGAGTACAAAAGCTTTGCAGTTTTTGCAGTTCAATACTGAAAGTTAAGCATGCCAACACAGCAATTGTGAAACCTAGATTTCTTTTTTAAATCTAACTCTTAATAAATAAAAACATAATCTATTATCAGAAGTAGCAAGGGCTGAAATTAGTAAGCTGCTGTTAAAATGTACATATTCTCTCTCTCTCTCTCAAAGACACAAACGTAACATTTAAGTAAGTTAGCTTTCCCACTTCACTGTTAACTTTTCTAATTCAAAATATTTTTGCAAGAATGCGTCTTCCCATGGGAATATCCACTTTGGAACCTGTAGGCCTTTAAATAGAACTGCTTCACAAATCCTACACTGCAGACTCCATTCATTTTCCTTGTGGTTGGTCACTGCTGGTAGATGACTTGGAAAGCTCACCTAATATGAAGTCAACACCTCAACGGTTTAATCAGTGTGTTGGCAGGCTCCATGGATCAGCCTAAAATGACTACTGCTTATACAAGTTTTGAAAGTGGTAGTATGAATTTAGTATTGGAAGGACAGACAGACAGACCCCTTAGGAAATATGCTGGGTAACATACTACCTCAGAAACCTTTTAACATTCTTCTTCTCTTAAAAGCCTCTGTATGACGACAGCATGTTTCTGTAATGTCACAAGATTTCTATATTCTTCTTCCATTCCATCTCTATTTTGATTAAGCAACAAAGCAAGGCAGATAAGAGCATGTTTCCTGTAATTATCAGCAGTAAAACAATCTTCAGTTACATTTACAGACACTATTTTCCTTTTACAGATTTTCAACTTTTTTTCCCCCCAGAAAATTAGACATGTGTGATTCTATTCATCTTTACAGTGTCAACAAGTCTAAAAATATGCTCAAAATCTCACCTCAATATCTTTTCCTTCATATAAAAATAACAAAGGGCTATTATTACTAAGACAGGAGGCACAGTAATTCCCCTGAGCCAGGGTTTCTAATGAGGGGCAGAATACAAGGCACCACGATCACAGACACAGATAGGTTACTATTCATCACCCAATGTTAATTCTGCTGCGAGCCAACAGGAGGTCTGAAGCTGGCAAAACCCTAATACTCACACATTTGGGAGGCAGGATGCAACAAGACAGAAGCTGAAATTCCATAAATTGAGTCTAGAATGAATGAACAGGAACTAAGAAAGCAGCGGTGGACATACAAGCAGAAAAACCATTGCCTCAAACCACTCTGCTCCTGCCTTTTCAACTCTAACACTGGGATGCCAGACAGAAGACTTCCTCTCTTTGAGGACTCATGGCTTCACTGTACCACAAAGATACGGTATCATTGAATGTGCTGATACTGCCCTATGTTCAACAATAAAGTATCAAGTATCAAAAAAAAAAAAAAAAAAAAAAAAAAAAAAAACAGCATTCAAAATAAGTGAATTTGAAACATCTACTAAGTATCCTCACAAACCTTCCCTCTCCAACTATTTTTAGGAAAGGAAGAAGGAAAGCAGGCAAGCAAAGTTTTTAAAGGCAACATTCCCAGCGATCTTCATTGCCAATTAAATGTTTAATATCCTATTTCCAATGCTCAACTGTTTTTTAATTTGTCACTGAAAGTGGTATTACTTGGCTATGGTATCAAGATAATTTGACAGGACAGTCTGAGTAACTGATTCAGTTTTTCCCCAATGTTTTTATGAATGACTACCCAATTAAAAGACACTTCATATCAAAGCTAAACATTTAGCCAATGCAGTTGACTATCAAGCTTTTGACAGTAGTGTCATTTCCTGTTCTTGCCACCAGTTCCCCTCCCTGCAGCACCTCCCACTGTGCCAGCACATGTCTGTGTGACTAAGCAACCAGATTCAAGAAATGGCAGGAATGAAGAAAAGAAAGGACACACCACAATTTTGGGGGTAGATTTTTCCCATTTGGATGAGTTCCCCTATCTAGTTCACCACCTGGACTCACAGATTTCTGTGCTGTCAGAGGGGGAGGCCATGGCAAGATCAGAATAAATGCCCAGGAGCAGAGCAGCTGCGTAAGCAGCACCGCTGAAACACGAGCTGGGGCCTCCAGTTACGAGCCCACACCAGCCTCCCCCTTCAATAGCTGTATCCCAGTCACCCTGAGCACACTAAGCACTATCTTAAAACAGACAGGCACCATATTCTTATGTGTATGTTTGCACCTAACTCATCACTCTTGAAATATTACATAATTATTTCTGTCTCAGGGTCAGACTTAAGGAACATACATGCCTATTTAAGACTATCTGAGATAAAACAAGACATCAGGTCCATGAACTGCAGGAACAGTTATGTTTTCTACATGTACGTGGAAACACACATGATGCTCTCATTCTCTTGAGCATATAGCAAAGCTCACAGTCAATGGGAAATCTGTTGAGCTGCGTTTGGATCTACCTTTGTCCATGTTCATAGTTGCCAGACAACACTAACATATTGAATCGTGAGTTTCAGGATGTTAAAGACAATAAGCCTTTTCCTCTGTGAGAGCCATCTCCTGCAACCTGTACTGTCAGCTGCCTTCTGGAAAAGAAAATGCAAGACAATCGTTGGGATATACTAAATATGGTACCATCTCAATGATCCACAAGTAGTTCTATCTAATTTGGGATTAAAACATAGCACAGAGACATCAGAGCTGCTCTGTAAAGAATCAGTTGAAGTCATCCAAGATTGACAGCTGAAGCACAGGATAAACATAACTATATTCACAAAGACAGCTTGAGTTTATCCTATAATGGAGTTTTTAAAAACTACAGAACAGTTTATAGGATTTTTTCTTCCTTTTTTTTGCCACCTGTTTTTGTGTTATGAAGTCTTCACTTCTAAAACTTAAATTTATTTTGAAAAATAGGTCATTTTAAAAACTACTTTGAAAGGGTTCTGTAAATAAATCTTACACAGATGAAGTTGATTTGTCAGAATGTCCTCCAACGTGTGCAGCAAGTTCAACCATCCAAGCAGTACTGTGTATAACAGTGAAGAAATTTGCAAAAAGAATGAGGAAGAAAAACAAATTTAAGACACATGAAACTTTTCCAAGTGGTTTAAACACCATTCAACTTTTGTTCCTTCCTTTACCCTCCCTTACCGCTCCTTTCCCTTGAAACAATCAAAGTGACTCAGGAGTGATCCTGCCCGCTCAAATACATGGGGATTAGTTGGATATATGACACAAGAGGAAAACCTATTGCCTATTATTTCATTTCACAAGGCATACAAGAGGAAAGCAGGCATAAATGTTAACTTAGCATAGAAAAAGTAAGCTGATGTACATATTAAGCTGGATAAGCCAAAGGCATTTTAAGGAAAACACACAAATCTTTTATTACAGAAGAGGTTTTTCACTCTGGATTAGGTCCAGATGCTAAACTTAGCCAGCCATTTAAGCTAGTGAAATTCCTCCCATTTGAAAACTTCATAGATATTTTAATGCCTTTTTACTACCATGGATGGAGAGAAAGTTAAAAAAGGTTAAAAAAATACCCTAAATAAATGCACCATATCCTTTCTAGGAGAAACAATGATCTTTAGCTATCTTTAAAATATCCAAAAAGCTTTTTTTTTTTTTTTTTTGGGGGGGTGAGCAAAAAGATACTAACGTATATGCAGTTTTTCAGCTAAGATGGTTAAAATGCAAAGAACTACTGCAAATAGAAAATAAAGCTTAAAAAATTAAGTACCATTGTATCACCACGCTAGATACAGACATTGAAAAATCAGGGCTTCTAATGCATGCTCAGAGAACATTCACCCAAGCTTTCTTACTAATAAAAAATACAATCTGATTTTAAACATCAAACATAACAGTCATAATATAAGAAAAGTGAGCACAGTATTTATACCCATCCCAGTTCAGACCATATCCTCTTAAAGCTAGAGAGAATAAGGTCCTTCAAGTATATCTTAAACATTCTTTATGTGTGCACAGACTATGTCTGGCATAAGCAAGAGGTATTACAAGCAGCAATTAGCCACACTTGTGCAATTTAGGCGTCCAAATATATTCATTTAATATTAAAAGTATTTCTGCACTGCCAGGTTACATGGCTTAATAAATATGAATCAGGGCTTTCGACTACTACAATATTGGTGAAAAAGGCATAGAAAAAAGAATGTAGCAATACAAAATGGATCTTACACTTTGGACCTTAGGTTTTGTTCAGCAAATTAACATTGAAGTGCTATAAAATATTTGAAGGGTTTCAAAACACCACTAGACAAGACCCTGAATAATTCCATTCAATCTGGATTCAGCCCTGCTTTGAGCTGGAGGTTGCATGAGATGATCTCCAGAGGTCCCTTCCAATCCAAGTTACCCTATGATTTGACAAAATAAATTGGGAGTACTAGAGTGTTTTTGTACACACACACACACACACACACACACACACACACACACACACACACTCATCTTTCTTTCTAGACACCCTAGCCAGTGTCTATCAGGATAGAACCGCACTGAATACTGCACATAAAGCAAGATTACAGATACCTAACTATTAGGCTAATCATTCCTGCACAAGTATTTTGCTGCCTAAAATACAGATGTTTTACACTGATACACAGAACAGCTACAGAATGAAGTATGGCTCGTTTTGAGAGGAATGAAGAATGAAGTGACATAAATGAGGTGGCAGACAGGTAAGACTTTGTAGGTTCATCTGTTATATCCGTTCTTCGGGGTTTCCAATTCATCTCTTGCCTCCTTCTCATGAAAACATAACCCTCATTTCCCTGTTTTAACTCCTGCAGCAGTGAGGAATCTCTGCAGAGCTGTAAAGCTCAAAAGGTAATTGTCTCCATGGAGACATCAGAAAAGAGAGGAAACAAAAGCTTGTCCTGACACAGGTAACTACTCAAACCACAAAAAAAAAAAAAAAAAAAAAAAAAAAAAAATAAAAAGTTCAGGGTCACCATTCCTCTCTCACCCACATTCTTCATTTCCATACCACAGACTGAAACTCCACTACTCCTACTTCACAAATCCTCCTTTGATGCCTCTTCCCTTCTGCCATCCTCTGACCAGGACTTTCAGCAGTGACTCAAGAGCATGTGCTTAACATGATGCACTGCTGAAACTCTCTTGGGGTATCCTAATTTCATGATGTGACACAAAGACACATCATGAATAGCATAGACAGAGGACTAGAAAGTGTCTTGAAAAGTAATGACAAATATTATCACAATTATGATAGTATTACATACTCAATTATTTTTTAGACAAGCAATTATGCCTTATAAAAACTGCATGTGCAATTTATTACTATTTTACTACAAATGTTAGATGTTTGGAGGGAGAGAAGCACCTTGCACAGAAACACCTGCCTGAAGAACTCAGAATAAAACTAGATTCGCACATCTCCATTATAAACCAAAACCCTATGTCTAGGTGCAGAGTTCTGCTTCCTCCCAGACACTTTGCTGAACGATCAAGCCTTATTAAACAGGCATTTAATATAAAAAGAGCTGAAGGACTGCAAATAGGCATCTATATGGTAAGAAAATAAATACTACTACCAGTTTATAAGAACTGGTAATACTACTAGTTATTCCGCTGGCAGAATATTAATATTATTACAAAAACTTCTTGGCAAGGCAAAATAAGAGAAAGGAAGAACACTTTCTTGTTTATTAATTATGAAAACTGGTGGGATGCAAGTTATATTCTAAAGGCAGCTGTTTGAAATTCAAGTTCCAAAAAAAGATCTATTCTTACTTGGATACAAGTTCCCTAATTTTCCTGAGCTTAAATACAACTAAAATACATTGTAACAGTTTCCTAACAGACGCACAAACCAAAGGAAATCAATTGGGCCAAAAAGGCAAAATAAATTTCCTCATTTTCACAGCACTCACATAAGAAATCTTGGTAAGAACCCAACTATTTTGCTTACAGCAATTCGTGTATGTATATATTCTTAATATAACATTGGAATGAGTGTGTAAACAATCTTTACAGATCTAAGTCCTACATTCGAACATGTTCCCATTCAGCAATTCCCACAGACCCATAGCTGCAGAAAAATTTACTATGCTATTTTATCTTTGACGAGAACATAACCATTGACATAGTCTTGTCAGAAGCAAGACTCAGAAACATTACCATCATTCTCCTGCAAATTTACTGGGAAATACTAATGCTAATATTCTGCTCTATAAAAGGTGGATATTCAGGAGTGTATGATGATATATTAAAGCAAATAAATCATCCATGCATATTACAAAATCAGAAAAGGAACTTTAAAAGTCGACCTTTCTCTCAACTTTTCTTCAAGCTTAACTACTTATTTAGATAAAATTTGAGGGAAAACACATTTGCATTATAGGAATCATACTATATTCAAGTACTATGCATCGGAATAATCTTTCTGCCAGTATCTTCAACTAGCGAGTGCATTTGAAGACATCATGCCTTTGCAGTATTAATCTACTTCCATAAGAATAAGTGGTTAAATAATATCAGTTGTTTTGATTGTGCATTTATAAAGACATGAGAACAGAACAGAGCAGACTGACAAGATGGTGCTCAAATGCACCAGAGGAAAAAGAGCAACTGATATACTATACTGAATACTATAATTACAATTTCTCTATTGCAGTTATATCTTCTTCTGCTGGTCTTGTAAACTTTGGAGGAAAACATAACTGAATATAGTGAAGGCTGAACCTCTACCCTTTTTGCTCTGATGACATTTGACAATACAACATCTGACAGAAATAAAATAATCACTGAGAACTGGTATCTAGTTGTGCTGCTTCCAGTGAGTCATATTGAGTCACTCAGGCAAATAACTGCTTGGTTGTCAAGGAAAAAATGTGAAAGCTACACAGCAAGTGCAGGGAAGAAGTAATATTTCTTTCCAACAAAGTTTCAACAGATGATCCTCTCTGCTATACTAAAAAAATATGAAATAACATAAGCTACACAATAACTTAAGTTGGATATGTAGTTAATAAGGTAATTTTTTTTAATAATTCAAGTGTGACAAAAATATTTTAAGGGCTTAAACTTGTTATACTAGTTGAAGTAATTTGTTAAAAAAAAAAGTGTAGCAATATAGTTTGGGGAATTACTATGCAGAAAGTCTCTTCTGATCTGCGTCAGCAGGAAAACCCAATTGACTTGAGCAGTGTAAGATCAAGATCTAAACACTTATGAGAATGTGTGGTGAAATGACGAGAAAAAAAAATGTATATATATATACATATCAGAAGACAGTTTCTGACTTTATGACATACACTGAACACAATCATTGATATTTCACAATTTATCATCTAAAAACTTTCCAAGATTACTCATATCTAGTAACTACAAAGCAAGTTCATAACTGCAGACAGACACTTACTCTTCTATTCAACTTCAGTTACTAGAAGTGCTCCATATTTATTTCACCTTTGTAAGACAAGACAATAAAATTGAGAAGCACACATAAGCATAGTAAAAAGCAGTACAGAAAACTTTCAGAGTATCCTAAGCAGGCCTAAGCAAAAGGTCAAGTTATTCAAAAATTAAACATATTTAAATAAACATGGTATCTGATCTAGATTACTCAATTTTTCAGAAGGAAATTACACAATACACTATGCGATCCCGCTGGCTTCATCCACCATTTGCACTAACAACTTCCACAAATACCTTCTAACACATAGAATATGTTAAATTTGCTCCACAAGAGACGGCAAAGAGAAAGATTAACAAAGGAAATATGCCCGATGCAACTGTTACTAGAATGTTGTTTCTATCTTAACCATTTACTTACAGTTCTAAATAAAAAACAAATATATCAGGAATGTTTTATGGTTTAATACAAACTACAAAACATCATAATTCTGAATAATGTTGAGAAGTAGCTATTAGCATTTTGTATTGCTGTTTCTCATTATCATTTGAGAGAACTATACAGTCATTCACAGTGAAATAATCTACGCCACACACTTTATTAACATTAAGATAACACAATAAAGCTTTAGTTAGTTAAGTTTAATTTGCTGTTCAACAAGTAACATGGAATTTCATACTGCAACTTACAATGATTCCATTTAGTTCACAATACCCTCACAGCAAAATCAAAAGGGATCAAAAAACACCCTATATCAATACGCAAGTGCTTGATTTTCTTCTTGCTGGTCATCCTGAAAAGTAATACAACAATAAGAATTACAGCATGACATTCAAATACCTAAATACCAAATACATCCTCATCATTTCAAAAAGTATGACTGGGCAAGTACTTTACTCTTAATTTTTCCTTCCAGTTTTGAAATGACTGAAAATTACAACCAGTCAATTTGTGCTTTTGTCTGTGCAAAACATATAATCAAACTAACAGAGTATGTTTTCATGGTGTAAACATCACTAACTATAGCAAAATATAGAACCACATTTAACATTGAAGTCAACTATTTAATGTAGTGCAACATGTTAGAGCCTAATCAGTCAAACTTAATTTTCTGTGAGGAAACAAACTATGAACATGAAAGACCAGAATAATACATGCAGAATCTTGTAGTTCAATTAGGAATTATTTTATTATATTTCAGCTACACTTAAAGTAGCCGAAGTTGAATCTAAATACAGATTCAACAGTTTTAGAAAAAGCAAGAAAATCAAATTTTTAGAAGAGCACCTGAACCTCTCCTTGTTAACTTTTTTTTTTCCTTTTCTTTTCTCCTCCTCCACTTTTTCTCATAAATGTAATTTGTAATTTAAGCTTTACTGTCCTGCTTGCTCAGAAGCTCCACATATTTTACCCCTCACTCAGCTCTTCACATTGGCACCATGGTAACTCTTCAGTATAAAAACTTACTGGACACTTCCCAAGGTTCTTTATTTTGTTTCTAAGTTATGGAATTACACATAAAACCACTTCATCTGGGCAGTCACCATCCAGCTTTTCAGACAGCAGACTACCTAATATAAAGAGAAATTCTGCAACACAGACCATCTTGCAAGGTCCCATGACAGCCAGAAAAGGCACCTAGCAACAATTATAAAAGGAAATGCCACTACCATTTCAGGAGACACTGGAGCTGGAAACCATCTTTGAAGCAGTAAATGATTAGTTGAGAAGCCCCTAATGACAGGAAAGAAAAAAACCTCCAATACAATGGCCAATTTACAGCTATTAATCCAGAATTGTAACCAAGCATCTGTAACAAGATCTTGCTGCATTAACAAAACTCAAATTGCTCTTTTCCTGATACATAACAGCACAAAATAAAAAACAACCCCTAAACCCAAAGACAATAACAGCAACAGGAAAACAGGACAGTCAAATGTCTGGAAAGCAGGAACTACCTGCTTTCATCTCCGCCCTTCAATGAGGGAGTGCAGTCCTACACCTTCAAAGCAAGAAAAAAAAAGTTACCCTTTAACAAAACCACTGTTCCTTTGAGAGGACAAACCAATGTATCCTAAGATAACTAAGATTCTTGCCCAACTATCTAAAGATCACCGAGTCAAAAACTAAGTTCAGTTATGCTTTGGAGACCCAGTTTCAAGTACCAGCATGACACTGGGCAAATTGCTTGACTACTGTATCATTTTCCCAAAGCTAACAAAAATCCCCCAATAACGTCAGCGCTTGACCTCACCAATACATTGTGAATGAAAAACAAAACCAAAACCAGTGCCTGAACCCCACATAATTGGTAATGAAACCCACAAAAAATCTCTTGCTCTTGGAGATTACTGTAGCATTTACACTGTTAAAGAGTTTTAATGTCTGAAAATACCCTTTCCATAAAAGGTCATCCCAGTTTTGAATTTGTTTTTAGGGAGCTGCTATTTCTGAGCTTATAGCAACTACCACTACATATGAACCTTTTTGTCCAGCATTTTACACATTTAGAGTGACCTAATATCTTCACACACACAATGGGACTGTTGTATATCTTACCATTCGCATTAAAGGACATGGGTTTTTTTCTCATATCAAATCACTTTTCCAAGCATTTTCCACATTGCAGAAGGCAGAAATAAGCAATCAATTGAAAACAAACCTCTCTCACCTGTATCATATTAGTCCCAGGAAGTTAATTATTGCTGCATTCCAAGCTAAAGTTTTATTGCCAGAGTTAAAAAAAAAAAAAAAATCTATTTTGAAGAATGCACTTGAATATGTTGGCTTCATGAGCACTCATATTTATTTTCTCATGACCCAGCTTCCAAGAATTCTTCTGAGCCACAGAACAGCTTTCAGAAGCTCAACACGTTCACCTACTAGAATCAAAAATGAGAAGAATTAGGAAAGTTGCAAGAAAACACTTGCAAATGAGATTCAGACAAACATGTGACAAGCGTTACATACTTCACCGTATTAGTGAGGGGTTCGGACACACCATGCAATGCCAATGCAATGTCCTAGGTGTACAGTGTCCCCCTGCACATATTAAAAGACACATTTTTAAAAAGGTCATATAACTAAGGCATGGACCAAATTATAACTATTCAGTAACACTGTTGTGGATAATTGAAACCAAAGTAAAGAGTAAAGAACAAGCATACCTACTGGAGGCTCCTTTGATCTCAACTGTGAATGCCTCAGTTAATGATGATACTGCAGAAAGAAATCAGAAGTCGACTCATGCTGTGGTTGCCTCGTTGAGTGCAGCACTATGTTTAGATAGGTTAACGCATCAATTGGTTTGTAGTATCACCCAAACAGTCAGTAACGACACATTTTTCTTTTGAGACAAGTTAAAGCATGCACAACAGCCACACTTGCCTGGAGACCGTGTTACTGTAATAGCACAGCTGCTCACTAAAGTGGATGCTAAAATACATGGAGAGTCCCCACTATTTTCTTACTCCATTAATGAGTTTCATATACAGTTAAGTAAAGCAGTCGCTGAATAAGCAAGCTTGTTGTCTGCACTCTAATAAACTTCCAACTTCCAAGTATTTCTTGTATTGTTCTCTCACAAGGACTGGACCAACTGTTATACACCAAGATATTTTCCAGTAAGGAATCAGAGCATGAATGACAGGAGTTTCTAATAAGCAAAATTAAAAGTGATAATAAAATGAATGCTGAATATTTTCATAGGCAAAACATGCAAAAAAAAAAAACAACATGGCATCACTAACGTGTCATCTGCCTTTGCTGACGAGCAGTCCTGCAGCATCTCTCTCTCTTCTTTCACTGGTACAATTCTCACATCTTCAGGTCTAGGATAAGCAGACTCTTTAAGCAACCGGCCATTGTTGTCATACCTGCAGATGCAAGCCAAATTGTAAACTGAAAGATTTGTTCTGGAAAAAGGGCTTTGTTTTTATTTTGGAATACTACTAAGTACGTGTTCAACAAAATAACAACAAAGCAAACTGATAAGCTGTTCTGTGGAGAATATCCAAAATCTCTCACTGTAATCCGACGGGCTGCATGTTTTCCTTTCATACATGACTCCCAATATTTCTTTAATCAGCAGCTGCCATCTTTCAAGCACCAGCAAAAACAGATGTTATCCCACATAAACAGAACACACTACTAACGTGCTGTTGACTGCTATCAGGGCGGTGCTACGCAACAGCGACCTGTCCTCTCTCACAGCAGTTCTTCTCACACCACCGTGGAGGGCACAGACGGCAGCTTTTGGGTCGCAGCTGCCATACCTAGAAAAAAAAAAAAAAAAAAACACGGAACAGGCATTAGTAGAAGGAACGCCTTGTTTCGCTGAGGTAAGCAGAGCGGGACGGTGACAGTCTTACAAGTCCAGCAGAAACCCCGCCACTTCTGCATCGCTTCTGAAGTCCAGCTTCTCCTTGAGCGTCAGCCAGCGCTCGATGTGATTTCCCACGTAAATCCGTGTTTTCCCCCGTCTTCTGTCGAGGCTCTGCTTCCTCTTTTTCTTTTCCAGGAAGGAGAGCACCGGGGGCCGCCCGCACCTTTTCGGGGCGGGGGGCATCGTGCCCAGAAGCAGCAGCGTTTGCGGCTCCCGGGAAGAGGTGCCCCCGATGTGACCAGCGTCGCGGAGGGACGTTCTCCTCCCGCACATGCGGGAACCCGACGCGCCCCTGGGCACAGCGGGGGTCGGTGACAGCAGCGCAGGAAGCGGCTCCTCTCCCCCCCGCAGTGTCGCCGCAGTTCGGGCGTCACCCCAGCGGCACCCAGGTAAACACGACACACGTGACTGAGCGGCGGCGCGTGCCGATGACTCGCAGTCACGTGTGTGTACGTGGAGGCGCTGCCAGGCGGGCTGCGCCTGCCCACTCTACCTCATAGTATGGTATAGTTCCGTATCCTACCGTATAGTGTGTATATTATAGAGTGGCGCATACTGCCCCGCAGGAGCCGCTCTTAGAGCCTCTGTTTACAGGCGCCAAACAGGTGTTTAAACACGCGATTAGGCAGGCAGGCCAAAACAGCTACTACTACTTGAGGATAACTGTAGCTAAACAGAGAGGGACATCTCTACCTACCGACCAATGGTTCAGAGCTCCAGAGTCACAGAGATAAATAACCAAGTGGGATCTAGGGCCTGTACATTCCTCTGGGTCCGTGTTACAAACACGCATTTCCATTTACTGTATCAGCTGCATAATGTGACCAAAACAAGTTGTTTTGGGTCTGTCCAACACAGACATCACTTTAAAACACAGAACTAGTACTGAAACAAACAAGCAAAAAGCCATTATATCCTTTATCATTTACACGGACCATATGTCAGGTGATTTTCGTGGCACACTTTGCATGAGTTAACAGAAAGATGAAAGTTTTATAAGAATGATCCTGGCATAATTTCTGTTCTCAGAATAGCACCAATTCTTTGCGGTGTGCCTATGTAAAAATAAGCCCTAGTATTTTGCTGTTTTCATATTAAATGATATAGAAGAGCTCCTCCTCTTTCACTCTTATTTTTGTAAAACTTGTGCTTGGTGATGATGATCCTGGGTAAATAGGTTTGCTTAATAGGAACATTTAATACATATTTCTTCCAAGTGCCTTCTCAATACGCTTACTGCCTTTGTGTTCAAAACAGAATGAACTGTGTGAACCTTCAGAAACTGCTGAGTGCTGTTAAGCTCCTGCTTATCTTGAAATTACAAAGCTGCAGGAAGGAGGAAGGGGGTACTAACAGTTTTCACCTCTGCCACGTCATTTTTGAAACAAAAATAAACACATAGTGACTAACCTTTTATCAAAATTAGTATGTTAAGTGAGCTATGGCTGTTATGCTAGCTTATATATTAAAAATATCATTTAAAAATAGAAACTGTGTATCTGTATTATCAGGAATTAATTAAATAGATAAGAAAAATCTTAAAGCTTTTAAGAAACTAATTATCTTGCCATATTTGTGCATATATTTCCTGTTCCTTCCATTAAGGACATCCAACCAAATAGGTTAGCCAGTTTTCATTTGTCATGCTCCAACACAGCTTCTGCTCTGTCACATGCATGGGAAGGGAACACTTTTAATACTAACAGGATTTACATTTTTACCACTTGAATGTCCACGCAAGCCAGGTAGCTTTGTATTTTGCCCCTTGAATGGTTCCACGCAAGCCCTTTAATAAACATACATTCCTAGTACAATGAGGCCTGTGTTATAAAACAGCAGCAGCTGCCACTTAGGAATGAGATTTCAAAGCCGACCCTGCAGCCTCTGCAAAGGTTAAGGGTCGTTTTCCTCCGCTGCGGCAGGGAGGAATCTGACTGAGAGCACCAGGTGCAGTGCCCGCGGCCTCCCACCCCCACACTGCGGTGGGAGGCAGCGCTCCCAGGGCCTGTGGAGCTCACAGTCCTCTCCCTGGTAGGAGCACCACATTACTTCAGCTATTTCTCTCCTGTTACCATCACCTTCTCCTCGAGAGCCCTGGCTACACTATCACCTTTCTGCCTGCAAACGGTTCTTGTAGTTTCATGTATCTAGCACGAAGCATCTTATCTTCGAGCCTCCTATGTATGTTGTTCTCAAATATAAAGCACAGAAATGCAGTGACAATGTACTCAAATCCTACTTTTTCTTGGACCGTGCAATTTTCAGTATAAAATACTTGATTATGTCGCTATAA
The DNA here is from genome assembly GCA_035222435.1 of Microcambeva ribeirae. Taxonomy (NCBI): domain Eukaryota; kingdom Metazoa; phylum Chordata; class Actinopteri; order Siluriformes; family Trichomycteridae; genus Microcambeva; species Microcambeva ribeirae. The sequence goes on from JAYECN010836903.1 coordinate 20,673, forward strand.
AAGCAATCAATAAACCCAGCAATGTGTATAAATACCTTGTTTATTTCATGTTTTATATATATTCATGAGACAGGATTAAGAATCTGCCCCTGTAAATGCTAGTACAAACATTTCTGTAATGTAATATTTCTATGTAATATAAGAAAAAAAAACATGCTGAGCCAAATTTAAAGTTCATCCAGCCAAGCAGCCTGTTTCCTGAATGCATAAGGAAGCTTCACCCTTTATGCTGTATATTTGCATAGTTTCCACTTATCAGTGATTTAAGGACTTTCAAGGCAAGTGGATGAATCGAAATCATTCTGTTAAATAGGCAAGGAAAGACCTGTGCTCCATTAACACAATCCATTTTTAAACCTCTTTAATTTGTTGGCCTTCACAATATCCCATGGCAGTGACTCTTCACTTTGAGCCATTTGTTACAAACACGTAACTCCAAGACACATCCCAAAGTGATTTAGGATATTCCTAGAAAGTAATATTCCAGTACTGATACTCCCCAAAATACAGTGCAGTACTGGTATTTGTTTCCGAGCAGGAGAGCTAATAACAAGATAGAAATAAATACTGGTGATTTTTCATCACTCTGCTGAAACAACAATAACAACAAAAATCCATCAACTTGAAAACTGCCATCTTCTTGAGGAGGTTTAATTCCTGTATCCTATAAAGGACAAGTGATTCTGTAGCCAGTAAATCCATACCAGTGCACTTAAAGAAGTTTGGGTATTAATACAGAATATGAACTCTAATCTTAATACTTGGTTTTCTTTGGAAATTCCAGATGTTTTGAACCAAAATCTAAGGCTCTGAAAAGTTTCAGCAAATGTTTGAAAGTAGAAAGACTTGTGCTATAAGTGCTGCCCTCCCATCCTCCAGCTATTTTTATGTCTTATACAGCGCTTCTGAGTTGCCACCTTGGCTCCTCTGGTGGCTGCAAAAGTCTCTCCAAGATTAGTTTTTCTGTCTTTGATTATTTGTTCACTTACTTTTGCTCTTTAGGAAGCAACAGTTTAGAAGGTTCTGCTCTTCATCTTTCTGCCTTCCCTTTAGGGAGAAGACCAACAGCTCTCTCCAATCAGCATTAACTTTAACGCTTTTATTTATCTTTTTTACTGAAATGAATCCTAATTATTTATTAATGGAAATAAAACTAAGAATAAAATTGAAGACAGAAAGGATGACTAGCATCTAGTCCACCCTTGTGAACTAAACGCTTTATTTTCTTTTAAAAAGCACTAAAAATTTTATTAAAATAGTATACAATAGATTGGATTAACACAAAAATTTAAGGTGTGTGCTTTCAAAAAGTGTACTTATTTTTGAGAGTAAGTTCTCAGTCACTTGAGCCTTCCATACAACACAATACAGTAACTGTTATCTTTTTAAGAGATTTAACAAAACAGCTATATATAAGTCCAGCAATTCCTACATTCTCATTGTATCCTTACAGATACTAATTAATACAAGGGTAGAGTTTCTTACATTTTATGGATTGCTGCTGAAGGTGATTCATCCCAGATCTTCTAATTCTTTCACAGTTAAGAGTTTCATATCTTCACTATAAGAAATTTCAGTCTTTATTTCAGCCATAATTGTCAAATAATTTAAATAGTTTTCATATTAAAAAGGAACTAAATTTTGCTGCGTAGCACCTAACACAAAATAAAGTTGTACACAGAAATGTGATGTAACCCTTTTTTTTTCATTCACATGTTCAAAACACTAACATAGCTCATTTCCTCCGCTGGAGGATAGCAGCATTGCCAACTATACATGTGCCTAATAATGTTTTGTTTTTACTTCCTCCCTCTCATCATCTGCTTCTGTTCTGCTTCTCGTTCTAAAAGAGCATCCACTTCTTTTGGCCTCCTTTCCCTGGTCCCAGAGTGCAGACCGAGCAGAAGGAAAACTCCAGAGCCAGAGCCAAAGCCTTGCTGCCTACACAAGGCCTTCTGAAATGGACGCCCAGTCTTCTTGCAGTCATCTTACATCTTGAAGACAAACAGCCCGTAGAGATTCTACATTTTGCATATGTGTGGGCTTTACAAGGAAGCTGTTTTGTTGTTGGGTTTTGTTTGCTTGTTTGTTTTTTTTTTTTTTTTGCTATCATACTGTGGATTTAATGGCTAAGCTCCCAGGAGCTCTGCAGCAAGGTCAGCAGCAGTGGGACTCCTCAGGGGCCCTTGGGTAGTGTGGTTGCCATGCTGAGGGATCCACACAAACAGGGAAGGGAACCATGAAGTAATTTAGCTAATGAGAGTAGCTGCCAATTAGGGAAACCCGGCAGGGGGCACACGAAGGCCCAGTCAACCTTCTCCTTCACCCCAAGAAACATCATTAGGGATTTCATCTATAAACAGCCAGGAAGTACAAGTACACCATATATATTTATACACACACACACACACACACACACACACACACACATATATAGTTTATATATGTGTGCATATATCTAATGTTTATGTATTTGTGTATAGATATAATGTTTATACATGTGTATCAGTCTTAATTAGGATAAAAACTACTTACTGCTGCAAAACAATGCAATAATACTCACAGAATGACAGAATCAGAGAATGGTTGAGGTTGGATGGGACCCCTAGAGATCATCTAGTCCAACCCCCCCGCTGCTCAAGCAGGGACACCTACAGCACATGGCACAGGGTGGCATCCAGGCAGGTGTTGAAGATCTCCAGAGAAGGAGACACCACAGCCTCTCTCAGCAGCCTGTTCTAGGGCTCTGTCACCCTCATAGTAAAGAGGTTCTTCCTCACATGGAGATGGAACTTCCTGTGTTTTAATTTGTACCCATTACCCCTTGTCCTGTCATTGGCTGCCACCAAGAAGAGTTTGGCCCCATCATGTTTTTAATACTATCATGTTTTTAATACCAACATAATGCTAGTTTTAGGGATGGAGTAGAATCCCATGTAGTTGAAGACTACTAATGTTGTCAAAATGTGAGCAGCAATTACTTGGGTTTTTTTGATAGTGCTTTGCAGGATAACCACCCCTAAATGTCACTTAATTCCTGCATCAGCCAGAGAATTTCTTAAACATAGCAAAACCATCTGAATTTGGTTAAAACAATTGGTATGGTGACCAGTGCTGGCTGAGTAAGAGAAGCTTCATGAGGCCAGTGTGAGGGGACAGGGACGAGGGGCCGTAGGGAGAGGAGCAGGGAGCCCCTGCATTTAGTGCGGTCCATGTGAAGAGCAGGGGTCCGTGCCAGGAGTGGCCGCCCTGTCACGTCAGGAGAAGAGACACTGAGGGGGGCATGTGCAGGTGGAAAAAATGAAATGATAAAGACATTGTTTTACGTACAAAGGGTACCCCCCCCCCATGGCAACACTGCAGCACCAGTCCCCGGGCAGGCCTTGGAAGGCCAGGGAGCCCACAGCATTCTCGCTTGGGGAATAATTCCTCAGCATCAGCCACAATAAGTTTCATAGTATTAGCCGGATTTTGGTGGATGTGCCAAGGGGAGTTTCCGGGGTGTGGAGGGTGCAAGGTTGAGCAGAGCGGCCCTCAGATCGAGGGGAGTGGGTAGGATGTCATGCCCACGCCATTCTAGCCTCAGGCCTGCACCGTGAGGAGCAGTGGGTGCTTTGCGAGGCAGCTGGGGGGACAGGGCCATCTGAGAGCAGGACTCAGCCTCCAGCTCCGAGCTCCAGGGGCTGCCGCAAGGGGTCCCTGTTGTCATGGCCATATCCGCAGGGCTCCAGGGAGCTGGTGTTGGGAGCAGGGAGGTTCCCCAAGGGCTCCCTGCTTCTGCCTCAGAAGCTGGAGTGGAAGAAAAAATATGGAACGCTTCACGAATTTGCGTGTCATCCTTGCGCAGGGGCCATGCTAATCTTCTCTGTATCGTTCCAATTTTAGTATATGTGCTGCCGAAGCGAGCACGAACTAGCAGCTTTTTCGGAGACCTTTTATAGCCCCAGTTCGACTTATCTCTCTGGATAGGGCGAGTGCTCCACGCCGAGCGGAGCCACGGGAGTGCGCGGCGCCCGCATCGACCACGAAACGCCCGGAGCAGCGGCGCCGCTGGGGGCGCAGGGGGCGCAAAACGGGGCGCACAGGGGGCTCCTGGCCTATGCAAATGTGCGCAAAGCACCCTGGGGCGTCCGCACGGAACTACTGACATGCATCGCTCGGGTGTCTGTGTGGGTGGGGCTGCCGATAGGGCTGTGTGGGGAGGAGCGTTGGCAGGAGCCGCGGAGCGGCGCAGCGAGAGCAGCAGAGTGGTAGGAGTAGCACAGCAAGGCAACAAACAAACACGGGTCAGCAGAGTGGCGCAGCGGAAGCGTGCTGGGCCCATAACCCAGAGGTCGATGGATCGAAACCATCCTCTGCTAGAAGCGCCTTCTTTTCCGCCTGCGGAGCAGGGTTGACTTTCTGACGCGGTCCAGCCCCGTGTCCTGCGGTCGGAACGAGCGTGACGCGGTCCAGCCCCGTGTCCTGCGGACGGAACGAGCGGGCAGGACAACCCGGGCCGATCCCACCAGCGCAGCCCAGAGGAGTGGAAAACGCTGTTCATGTCCGGTCCTCTTTTTTTTTTTTTTTTTTTAATTTTGTTTTCCATCTCGCCTGTTTAAGTGAAAAGTTGTGACCTCTGCACAGGACAGTTAATAGCAAGGGGCAAAAAAAAAAAAAAAAAAAAAAGGGAAAAACAAAACAAAGCCATGATGGTCTAAACTTTGTCTTCTCGAGTAAAGTAAGTGAATGCTCAGGCTGCAGGGTGTGAAAGCAAAAAGAGCATAAAAATGCGAGGGAAGTCACTGCATCTGATATGAAAAGCTCATTTTTTGAGCTTTAAAAAGATGGAAAACGCTGGCAGCAGAATCTCAGAGCAGGCTGAGCTCGTTGGATTTGGTGGGATGAGTACTCACAGAGTACGTGAGGGGAGAGCAGGCAGGAGGCAGCAAGGAACTATGGAAAAGGAAAGAATTCCTTATTTCTCTTTTTAGGATTTAATGAATAGGAACCATTCGAAAGCACTTCCCAGATGGTTCCATGGTGTAATGGTTAGCACTCTGGACTCTGAATCCAGCGATCCGAGTTCAAATCTCGGTGGAACCTGTTTTTTTTTTTTTTTTTTTTATTTTTTTAAATCCCCCTTGCTGGTTACTTTTTTTTTTTTTTTTTCCTTTTTGTTATGGTTACTGACATAGAAGCTGAGTTTAGGAGAAGCTCTGCGTTTTTCATCGGCTTTTTGAATGCTACGACCCACTGAAATATGATGTTGCCTGAAAATGATATTTAAAGGAGAGAATTTTTTAAAAAATCCACGTTTTCCTGATTTTTTTTTCTTTTCAGTGTTTTTGTATTTATTGTTAATTTGTATTTATTATTAATTATTATTATTGTTATTAAGTTCTTACATGCGTTACTCGAAATAGAAATTAGACTGTAGTATATGGAAAATTAAGTTTTTATCCTTATATTCACACTATGAATAATCTATGTGAAAACACCACTAATTATGCGCTAGCAAAGCGCAAAGGAATTTGCACAGGTCTGGTTTGTGTGAGGATTAGTTTCATGTGTAGGGAAGAAGGAAGGGAGTTTTCCCTTTTTTTTATTTTTTTTTTAATTTTTTTTTTTTTTTTGATTTTCTGTCTGACCTTCTGCCTTTCTGGCAAAGGGATATTTTAGCAATCATTCTACTAAACAGAAGAAAAATATTGCACTATGAATGAAGGACAAAATAAAGAGGAATGCTTGGGTCTCATTAATATCTGGATAGTAATTTAGAATTGAAAAGAAAGAAAAATAGTTTTTTTAATTAAACCCGCTTTTGATGGGCTCATCCCGCCGCGGTCGAAGACCGGCTGCCATCGTGCGGTTCTATGGTGTAATGGTTAGCACTCTGGACTTTGAATCCAGCGATCCGAGTTCAAATCTCGGTAGAACCTGCGGAGTGGTTGAGCTTTTTAACTCCCCGCACGTGGGACGGTGCCCGGTCCAGCCCCGGCCTTGAAATGGACCCGGGTCGGCGAGTCCCGCACCGCACACGGGACGGCCTGTAGACCCCTGCAGTGCACAGCAGCACAGGCAGGGAGAAAACCCCAAAAGACTTTGCTTGATGTGAGCTATGGCAATATTTAACAAATTTAACTCTTTACAAACAGTTCTTACCCAATTCTACCATTTATTACATTCTGCACCTAAGTTTTATATGCAGTTTGAGTCATGTTTTTTCCTTAAAAAAAAAAAAAAAAATTATTCACTCTGAGACTATCCTCATCTTCAGTAGATGTATCTTCAGGATTTGGACATCTATTTTCAACCACACTTGCCCATTTACCCAGACAACAAGGCCAGCAATGCAACAACTACAGAGCAGGCACAACCTCCTCGCTCCTGCCCCCTTTCAGTGGATAATCCCGCTGCCTTGCTTGTGCAAAACCACCACAATGTAATCATTTTAACAGTAGCTAAGGACAGTGTAACACAGGACCTCCCCTCCCCAGCACCTCCTGTTTACAGAGGGAAGGAGAAGCCCCTTACTGGGCTCCTCTATGGAATAGAGGGGTCTGACCAGTCAAAAGGCATTACTTCTACACTGACTCAAAAAAAAAAAAAAAAAAAAAAAAAAAAAAAAAAATCCCCTAATTTAGGGTATTTCCATCCTTTCCTTCAACTGCTTAAGTATCAGGATAGACACAGCCATATCACTGTTTCACATTTGGCTATGGCTTGGGAGGATTCTTCTCATGTTTTAGCCCTGGAAGAAACCTATTCCTTAAAGCTGGATTTGCATGTCTGGTATGGAGCAGCTCTTAGGATCCTTGTATGCACATGTTCGGAGCTAATACCTGCAGGTATTGAATGCTCTGCACCGAAGCGCTACTCCTCCAGAACTGTAGAAAATATTCATGCTAAATGCATGAAAGAGGCAGGTATGTTAGAATAACACACACTTAAGAATTGAGGCAGGCTTTTATGAGGCAGAATCACTACATAATTCAGTATCAAGATTTATTAGAAGAGTTCATGGTCATGCTCCATTTGATTACAAAGCACCAAAATTTAGATAAATCCACATATAATCCATTTAAGACAGCTGCACACATATATCTGTCATTTTAAGCAGTATCACAGTTCACATCCATCTCAAACTCTAGTGGATAAACAAACATGAGGTGCATTGGCTGAAGCAAAATTATTGGACAAGATGCAGCAAGAACTTTACAATGAACACCCCTCACAGCAGCTGTCTCGGAATAAAGTCCTACAACCCAAGGTACCTACCACCTCCCTGCTGCACGCAGGAATGCCCCAAGACAGTTTCCAAGTTACAGTTCAGCATTTCAAGTCATTCGCCCCTTCCCCTTTAATGCAGCCTTTTCTAAAAATAAATCCAGAGCCAAGACCATCTCAGCCCGAGATTCAATGAAGAGTAAAGCACTAGGGCTGGAACAGGAGCTTCATCTGCTGTTCAAGAGCCATCAGCAACAGAAACTGCAGGCTGCAGAAAATCTTCTCACAAAACTGAACACTGCTCTAGCTTCAGACAGTGCCCCTACAGACGTGTGTTATTAACAAGCAGCTCCCCACATGGAGATTTAAAAGCCAGAATCAAGTCTCAGGCAAGTACTTCAGTATAAGTCAAGCTGCAACAAGTTTTTCCACTTTGAATCTTAAAAGTGAAATAAATCAGTGAAGGAAGGCAGAGAGGGAAACCTCATAGCTAGGGAAAAAAAGGGTTTTCAAATGTAAAATGTTTTACTCCAATGAGTCTTATAAAACAAAGAAGCCAACCAAGTCTCCATCACTGAATGTCACTAACTACAATGCATACATTCCACAGAGCCAGTGTAAGCAGGTCACTTCAATGCCTTCCTTGCCCCGAAAGGCTACGGTGGCAGGCAAATATCCCACTAGATTTTTACACTGCTACTTCCTCAACAGATTCAAATATTCAGTAGATGAAGCATTAGTGGATTCAACTGGAAAAAAGAAAATTGTTTTTATACATTGAGCCACCAACTTTCCCTTGTTGTAGGCAGATGGATTTCATTCGTTGCCCCATTCCTGGGGTGTTACAGCTGAATGGGAAAGGAAGCTCTCCATGGGAAGCTGTATGGGCACCACAGAGCTCGGCTATAGCTTAGCAAAGTAACATCTTGCCATAAAAGCAAAGACTTTTCTTTTTGTACCATTTTATCTAGTATATGCATATAAAAATTAAGCATACTTTACAAAGAACTGAAGCAATAATTTAAACATGCTATCAAGCAGTAACCATATATACACACACAAACACACACACAGAAATATACGCCTATACAAGCATCAAACAAGACTATATTACAAGGTAATTCCATTGAAATTTTGAAGGGAATGGGGGGAAATTTGAGGAAATGCATAAAACAAATGAGATCAAAGAAGTTTTCATGTTGTTTCTAAAACTAACCTGTTCAGAAATTTATTCAACACCACTCTCCTTTTTTAGCAGGTATTTACTATGGTTTCATTTATTTAAGGTCTTCCCAGGATTTCTGGTCTCCCTGTACAGAGGTAGATTTTCTGATATTGCATTATTTCAGTATAATATCTTTATTAAAAGAAGAAACACGACTTTGAAAGGCTAAGTTATGAGCATAATCTCATTGGCTTCATTCCAGTAGTCAGAGTGGCCAAATTCACACACTTTAGAGAATATCCCTCAAAGTAAAACATTTTACTATTTAGCTAAAGGAGGTTTACTTGAGAGCTGCAACTCTTAAGAGCTTCACATTAAATTATTTCTTGGCATCAGGGAAACATACTTAAATCTCGCCCTCTCTTCTTGAGGCTGCTGCTTAAGCCAATGTCAGAATTGGCATTGCTTTTACTGATGCTTTAATCCCATCCACTGAGTGCAAGTTAGATGCTGATTTCAAATATACAGAGGTTCTTGTAGGACTAGATCTTGCACATGCAAGCAGTTGTAACATTAATAAGTTTAAATAAAGATCCACTCAAACACTTCCTGAAGTGATTAAGGAATGCCCATCTGCACTTTCGGACTGTAAAAGGAAAGCTGACGTGTTCCTTGCTTCAAAACAGCAGTTAATCAAGAACAAATCTGATATTGAGTAAAATGAAGTTAGCAGTGATCTGTTTTTTGTCCATTCTTGAACATCTCTCTGACAACAAACCTCAAAGTGCACCAAAATACACTATGCCCACGTGCAGCAACTTTGATGAGCTCACAAACACTGCCCAATACTTTTTGAAGTATTTTTAGTCATCTATGACATTATTTCTCTGTAAGTCTCTTAACATGGAGATAATTTAAGTTATGAATACAACTGTTATTCTGTGAACCCAAAGCATGGGAGAATTAAAATGCTGTCATTCTGGCCAAGATTGAATCCTGCAAAGCTGTAAACACATGGCCAGGCTCACCTAACAGCGCACGGTTCCCTTTCATAAGGAAGCCAGGCAAAGCAGACAGCCTCGTCCTTTGCAAGTTTATCAATTGAAAAGGAAAACTGAAGGGGAAAGTGGGCAAAAGACATCCCCTCCTTTTGTACTAACCTATTTGTGACTAGCTTGAATTACAGGATACAGAAGGCATAAATTAATTTATTAAAATTCCCCATATACACACTTGTCACTGTAAAGGTTTTTACTGGTTAACAAGGCAAGTAAATCTCAAGTTACTATACAACTGCAACATCACCACTAGAATTCATGATGACTGTTTCCCCATGACAAAGGGAGAGCAGACAGCATACCTAGAAATAAGAGGATCTCATCTTCTTGGGGCAGCCTGCTTTGATGTGAATTCTCATCCTGGAGGAGCTTCAACAAGGATTCCACTTCCTGCAAGTGGCAGAAAGTGCTCACGTACCTTGCAAAATGGTCATCTTGAATAGAGAAATCCATTGTACACAGGAGATTACACACAGTAGGAGTTAATAGACAAGGGCAGGAATCAGAGCTTTCGGAGATTTTTCTTTTCTTTCTTTTATATATATATATATATATATTTTTTTTTAAAAAAAAGGTTCTTCCCAAGTAATAACTCTGGAAAGTATCTCATTCATTCATGCAGCTAATGCATAGCATCTGCAATTGCATAGAATGTTTCAGGTGCTGAATCTGTAATCAACCTAAGCAAATCTCCTGCAAGTTGGATCTGTTACCATTTGATATCCAGATTATTTGCCGTTCGATTTACTGCACTGTATTTGGTGTGCAAAGTTTCCTGGGCCTTCTTGGAGTCCACACCTTCCAACCAGTCCTGGTACATCTTCTGTACCTGCACATTGGTTTCCGGAAGCCTGATGGGAATCGCAGCGTACACTTCTGCCATGCGGTTAAGCAGTGCTTTATCTGGTTTCCCATCGTCTCCCTGCGCCTGGCCTTTCCCATTTAAGCACCCTGAAGTGGAAGAAAGCCCAAAATGGGGATAGGTATTTCCTATGAGCAGAAAGACTATACTAACTTCAAAAATGTTTTCATAGGCATTTAAAGAGAAGAATGAGAGAAAAAAAGGGAGGGGGAGGAAATTACCCTGTGATTTTTACAAGAACTAGCATCCCCTCCCCATGATGATTTTTATTTACTTAAAGCAACTTCAGCATCAACAATACCATCACAATGATGTGCTGTTCTGTGGAAATGAGCTTTCCACAGAAACAATCTTTTCCTTTCCTTGATTTTGTGATCTTAACTACATCCCGTGTCTTTTCTTGCCCTTGAAATCTACCATTTCAGAGTCTTTCCTCTGAAGTTTGAAATAATCCGAAAGACCAAACTGCAACCAACTTACAGGTCAGCAGAGAGCAAATTAAGTGCCTCCCTATAAGACAACCTTCCTTTAGATTTGAGGCGAGTGTGCAAGAGGGCTGAGGATCCACTGTCATTCTTACCTCCTGGGCAAGCAAGTACTTCCACAAAATGGTATGAAAACTTGCCCTTTTTCATTTTCAGAACCATGTTCTGGATATTTCTAAAACCATAAGCTGCTGCAAAACGCAACAGTGTCTCACCATCCTTTTCAAGGGTAACTTCTTGAAAGTCCTTGTTCCTGCAAAGATATATGGAGAAGATTTTAAACCCTTGTATTACCCAAAGGTAGTTTGTATTCAGATGCTAGTAAGAACAGAAAAAGAGGATAACAGTGGGATTAATGTGAAGTCTTCTGGTTTCTAAATTCTAAGTAAAATAGGTGGGTGGGGTGAAATTTCCAGGATAAAAGGACAGAAACATTACTAAAAAAAAACAAAAAACCACCCTGAAGTCAAATCATTGACTTCATAGCCATGAATTTATGGGTTTTTAATACTTAAAGGCCTATCAGAGGCTGAATCAGGTTAGTAATGACCATATTGAAGTTCACAGTAGCTCCAGTTAACCGATCCTACATGAACAAGTGCAGAACACCAACTTACTTTAATGCTTTGTAGGTGATTTCTTTAACATCCATGCCAAAAAGTTCCTTTGCTGCATGTTTAAAGATGTGCTCCAGGTAACCATCAGATGTCTTCCCATCGTGTCTCACTATATCTCCCTCCTTTGTTTCACCAAACCTTAAGAGCAGAAGAAAATAAAATAAATTCAAAAAATCAGTTCTTTCAAGTACATAGAATTTATTCTTCTCCTTCTCTCTCTCAAAGGAAGCATTTTATAGCACTGAGTGCATTAATGCAGTAACATTTTTAAGCTGGGAATATCTAGAAGTATTTCGGAAGTTAAAAGCCTTTGCTCATGTGACAAGCAGTTCTCCTGCTGGGAATGCTACAGGTAGGAGACAAGTATTTAAGTGGGAATTTGTGACTCAGCAGAGGGCTGTATTGTGCTTCCCCCATTCAAACGGAGCACTGATCGGCACAAATGATTGTAGCACAAACCATATCACATCATGTGCTGGTGAAACCCAAAGACTCCACAGGCTGACATTCCTTTGAGCAGGAGGGAAACTGCTAGGGTTGGCTGGTACAGCTAATTTCACAAAGAATTTTTCTTCAGATTAATGGACAGATGCTTTGTTCCCGCACATAAAAGCATCTCTACTTATAGTCTAATTTACCCTCCTACTGGAACACCAAACTGTGACCTAGCTTGCTCTTCACTGCTCATTCTTGCCTGAACATGACATTCCATTGGGTAACCAAAGCAAGAACTATTGCTGAAAACACCATACTAAAATAGAGGTTGTAATAAGCACAGAGTGCAATCACTGAAGAACTGAAGTTCAAATCTGGTACGTATGTCCCCTCTAAACTACACCATTATATCTACTTAAGAAGTTACAGAACTTACTTTTAATATAACATCAGACAATTCAACTTCATGATGCTGCCTCCTAATTTTAGCCTGATGATGCCTCCTAATTTTAGCCCAATGCTATTTCTTAACATTCTCTGGATGTAAAAAAACAGAGAACTTGAATGCAAGTTTATTTGCTCACACCACTTTTCTAATACTAACAAGTACTTCACTACAAATTGCTGCCATGGTATAATTTATTTTAACAAGAGGAGTTTAATATTCACTCCACCGAAAACCTACTTTGAGGATTCAAGAATAACAAAATCTCACATCATCACATTCACATCTTGTGCCAAATCATTAGTCTTTTTTTTCCCTCTTTAAAAAAAAAAGACCTTATTCTCCAATATAAACTGATCCAACAGAACATGTATGTTGTTCTTCAATGGGACAGGCTGATTTAGAATTATTACTTCTATGGGACTGTGTATGCAGAAGTACATATATATATATGTATATGTGAGCGTTTACATATATACATAAAATATAATTCTCTATCACTGTGCTATGCACACAGTACTGAAACTGTTACCACGGTATCACATCTTCCCAATCTTGACAAAGTCTCTAGGATACTCACTAAAACTTAAAAGGATTTTTAAGAATTTTCTTCCCTTTTGGGCAAGAAAGCATTTTATTGCTCAACTACCACCCTCTAAAGAGACCAAGCAACATCTTGGTCACTCTTGAACCAGGATTAGTAAACCGAAGAACTGTCTTTGTAACCATGATAACACATTGCTTTCCAAGGCAGTCATACAGCGAGTAAACAAAATCTCATTAAGGCTTTGTTTGATTTTCATCTACAAGCCTCCACCCTAAACCATGCTTTCTTTTTATCCAATTTTAAAAAACTGAGTTGCTCTGTTTAAGAGAAAACTGACTCAGCACGTTGTAAAAGGGTACTATTTCTGTTAATTCTACATGGCTGAATGACATAAAAGTGGAAAAATACTGTTAAGATGCTGGCCTGAATGAGAGAAAAGCACAGAACAGATGGCCAACCCCATGATGACATCCCAGCACATCCTCATGCAAGGCCAGGCAGCAGGAGGGGGCAGATGAGATTGACTTTATAAATGCTCAGAGACAGGGATGCTTTAGAACAATGGGGTCAAACACCCTTAGTCACTCTTGCTATCAAGTCATGAACTTCATCAAATCTAGTATCTGAATCTAATATTTCTGCAATAAAAATATAAAAGCTTTGTATCTTCAAAAATTAAAAAATTTTAATATTTATGAAAGGGACTTATTTCAAATTATCTGGTTTAGATTGATATAGTAATAGCATTAACTGTTTCACATATTGCCTCTTAGCAATATGCATCTAAATAAATATATATGTATATATATATAAATAAATAAAAGAAAGGATTTAAAGGAAAAGACTTCAAAAAGACTCAGGCTTTGATGCAGGCTTTTTCTTCAGGAAAAATATACCTTTGAGAAATTTTACATTCATGTTAAATTTGCTCAAGGATTTGTCATCCATGTAACAAAGCAATCTACAGTAAAACTACTTACAAACTATCTACAGCTACTTCAGCCACATCTTTCACAGACACGTTTTTCTGTTCCATTATTTGGACAATTTCACCTGTAGGAAGATGCACAACATTTCACTTTCAACATAAAACAAAATGCAAAAGATGTGTTTCTTAAGAGATGAATATCCCAGCACGTGCATGTGCTTACAGCCACATTCTCCCATTAATATTAGTGTTGATTCCCTTGAGGAACCCAGAGACCTGGCACTTGCAGCCCTGAATAAAAGGGTCATACAATTCCTCCAAATTTTAAATAATAGCTTAGCATTTCAGTGAAATAAAATGTGGAAGAAGTTTCTAGATCTCAGGGCAAAAAAGGAGGATACTCTGTTTGGACATTAGACCTAGAGACAAGAGCTATGTCAAAATGCCACTGCTGCTGTGCATTTGAGAAGTTAATTCCAGTGGAGATTAACTGGTGAACACAACACAGAGATTGTAATAAGGCATAACTGCAAAAAGGCCCTTGCCTTTCTTAAGGATTTGACAAGAACAAATACCTGAATGTTGTTTACAGATGAGTATCAACTCAAAATGTGTTTCTTGCTTGCACTTACCCTACACAACACCTCTACTAACAAAAGCATGAGAAAGGACACTTTTTTAAAGTGGGGGGAAAAAAAAGGAAACGTCTTATCCTTCCACTAAGACAGACTTGAAAATACAGGGTCCAGGATAAAGGCCAGTATGGTCTTTTGGATTATTACAATGCAGATTCATGTATGGCTTTAAATTTTAAGAAATTTTTAACCTGATGTTAGAACACAATCAACTTCTGGAGAATTCCACAAGGCAGTGTAGAAGTCTTCCCGCAAGGCTTCCAATTTTTTGTCGTAACAAGGCGCCACAACAACATGGAAAATTTTATCAGGAGACAAATTCTGTAGGACAAAAGAACAGAAAGAGCAAAGACAACCCTAAGGATGAAAAATGCAAGCAGAAGCATTATATACATAACACTAATAATTAACCCTGGTGATAAATTGGAAGACCAAGCACACAGATGAAGTCATTTGCCAATAGTCATAAAGCATGAGCAACAATCATCTGAAGTGAAGAGTCTTCTGACTGAATCTTATGTTTATTCCCGAAAAAGCACAATTTGCACAGCTTTTATTGCATTCATTTCTCAGGGCAGAAGGAAGTCAAGACCTCAGAATTATGATTTCCAGCTCTGTCATTCCACTTGCATCCACCCCAAGTTCATCAACATTCCTGTATCCATGCGGAAAAAGCGATACTTTCCTATATAATCTGGATGCAGTAAGATTTACATATTATGTATGAAAAGAATGGCAACTTTTTCAATATGCACAAGCGAAGAGAGAAAGTTCAGTACCTAGGATGCAATTTCCTTTCTTGAAACCAGGGTAATTTCTGTATTATTTTCCTCTGCTCCCTGTTTTGGCTATGGTATAGAACTCCACAGGTAGCATTTAAATCCAGGATCCACATGTTTTCTTTTTAATATTATGCATAAATATTTAAACCCGTATTGCACTGGAAGCACAAGGATTTGCGCCAGTTTATAACACACTGCACAAAATGAGGTTCTTCACATTTTTTCCGTATGGTAGATACTTGCATAGGAACAGAGCACAATTCATTTCTCAAGTGAAGGACAAACAGTTCAAACAGATGTTTTATCTTTTCACAGCACAGTAAGATGTATTTTTCCATTTTAAAAACCTATTTATCATTCTTTCTAGAAAAATATAAAAGTAAATAAAACAAAATGAGTTACCTGCTGCCTGGCAAAGTAGCCTTTCACCAGGGATCCCATGATCTGCTGTGGAGACTTTGCAGTGCAGATGTGAGAGGTCACGAGATTGGTAAGTACCCTTTCGGCATATCGGATCCAACCTAGAAAGAAAGCAAATCAGCTTCAGTGAAAAGGAACATACACATGGCAAGCTGACAAGCTCTTAAAAATGAAGAGAACTTCACAGTAGATGGGATGTTTCTGCAAGCAGTTATTTAGGCAAGTAGAAAACTCAGCCTGTGTAAACTGTAACCCCCACATGAAGGGCTGTAGGAAACCTCAAGACACCATTAACCACAGTCTACAATGGGTTATGGACAATCCAGCGTGTCTCTAGTTCTAGACGTAGAGAGCACTGAATGAACAATCTTTTACACCCTAACACACAGATTTAACGAACAGGACCCCAGACAACAAAGTTGCTGACACTCCAGACCTCACCCCTAGGATCAGCTATCACTATAGCAAATGTAGCCTCTTCAGCTACTGAACTGTAACCTTTTGCTTCCTGAGATACAACATCCATATACCAAGCTTGCCTTTTAGAAAAAGGTGGATGAAATGAAGTATTATCTAAAATGGATGTGCATTATGTGCTGAGGAAAGAAAGACTTCTTCTTTAAACTACTGTCAGGGTAGCTAAATCCCATTTAGAAACACTTCACCACAAACACACACACACACAGTTATCAACTCAGATATTACACATTTAAGACTCTCTCTCCCTTTACCTTTGGCATTTTGACTATTAATTTATCTTGACATTACCCCCAATATCTACGGTAGCTCTATCGTTCCCCATTTGTAGAACAGGAACTGATGAGCAGATTAAGATATTTGGGGTGGGTATCCCTTTTTAGGCACTGTAACTCTTTTGAAAACCAGAGTCCAGGATCTTTCCCTGCAAAGACTCAAGTTCAGACTCTTTCTGCTTCATCTACATCAACTCAGAACTAGGTAGCTAAATGGGGCAGAAGAGTCAGGCCTGGTCCTTTAGGAAAGTCTACTGCTAAGGAGTCAACAAAAACTCATTTCATCTTTTCAATCAGACCAGCGTTTAAATAAGATAAAAAACCTCTGCAAGGTACATGTTACCCAAGAAATGTAATACCTGTAATTAACTGTTAAACATGAATTTTAGAGATTATCAGATTATACATTCAACTCAAAATACAGGATGAAAGCCAGTGACAGCATGAAATTGGAATCCAAATTGCATTCAGATGGTTTGTCTGTATAGAAGATTAATTTTTTCTGGAGTTTAGTGTAATAATGTTTACTGATGAAAACAGGAGGGTATATATGCAAGGGAAACACAAGGATCATCCGCCTGTTCAGTACTTGCTATTCAAGCACATACTTTAAGAGATTCAGGAAAAAGTTCAGCTGGGATGCACATGATCTTGCATAACACTTCATTTATATTCTAGAAAAAGCTATAGACGGGATTTACATGTCAGGCCTGTGCTGAATTGCTAATCTTTAAATAAAAGTTTGTGTAATGTTCAGCATCAAGCAGCAGTATAAATCTAGTGTATGTTCTACAACAAAAGATTTAGTTTCCTGTTACTTGGGCTAAAGGCTAGATTAGCATATTCTGCATGACGCGTACATCAAAACAAAACAAATGCTGCTGCAAACAAAATGGGGACAGGTTTTCTTAATTAGAAGACATTCTGTCTCTGATCACTTTGGTAGTCTCTCTGGACCTCAGCATTCTTCCTTGAACCTGCAGCTATGTGTACCATTAAACACCACAGCACTCTGGCTAAGTAGGTTATTTTCCAAGGCTGAGTGCTTTGAATATCAAAAGCCATATGCTAGAAGAAAATTTCACTAAACCACCCCAAACTGCTGCCACCTATTGCCTAAAGTATCTTCTTAAATTATTTCTTTCCTTTGCAGTAGGCAGAACAAACACCCTTGCAGTTCCAGCTCCACAGTGACCACCGGTCTCTGTTAAGTTACAGTAACCGCCTTGGTGAAGGGGCAGCCCAGAGCTTTTATCTGCACTTCACACACACACTGCTATTTCTGCTTGCTTCTCACAGTGCTAAATTCCACAGCCACACTTGCAGGAAGCCCAAGATACCAAGTTCTTGCATCAACATATGTCTGTACCCACAGAGACTTGTGCCCTTCTCAAGGTCAATCCAATTCTCAGCCACACGCTGCTTTGCTTTAGGGTCAAAGAACAAAAAAGAAACTCTACAAATGACTATGTAAGATCTTGCAGACATACTTTAGGACTTCATTATTTTTTGTGGTTTATTGTAAACAGGTCACATACAGATCTATACTACAAATAATTACGCATCACTATACAGTGCAGAAAAAAGTAGGTAAGTGTTCCCTACTCTAGAACTATATTCCTGTAAAAGGAGATGAGTCTGATTTACTGGGATATCAGCACAGAAATCCAAGAGTCACGCTCTTTCCTGCTCTTCCCTTCTCCGGGCTCCCCAGTACAAGAGGGACATGGAGCTTCTAGAGAGGGCCCAGCATAGAGCAACAAAGATGATTAAGGGATGGTAGCATCTATCTTATGAGAAAAGACTAAGTGAGCTGGGCCTGTTTAGACTGGAGAAATGAAGATTGAGAGGAGATCTGATCAATATGTATAAGTACCTGAGGGGTGAATATAGGGAGGATGGGACCAAACTCTTTTCGGTGGTGGCCAGTGATAGGACAAGAGGTAAGGGGTACAAGTTGAAACACAGGAAGTTCCATCTCCATGTGAGGAAGAACTTATTTACTGTGAGGGTCACAGAGCCCTGGAACAGGCTGCCCAGAGAGCTTGTGGAGTCTCCTCCGGAGCTCTTCAAAACTTGCCTGGATGTGACCCTGTACCGCGTCTTCTAGATGTCCCTGCTTGAGCAGCGGGGTTGGAGTAGATGATCTCCAGAGGTCCCTTCCAACCTCAACCATTCTGTGATTCCCAGTTTTCTAAGACTATCCCATTTATCTTTTTGGAATTGCCAGAGGTTGATACTGCTTTAAAAACACTAACTGGTTCCTGCAACAAGTGCTCAATGTCAGTTACCACTCTGGTAAATTAAGGAAAAAAGTTGTTAGTTCTCTAAAAATCAATACTGGTCATGTTGTATTTTGAACAGAAAATAAAAAGTTGTTCCACTTTTTTTGAAAAGAATTTTAAAAACAGAAAATGTAAAAATAATCTAGCCAGACAATAAAATGTTGCTGGGGCTATGCCTGCTATGCTCTTTCAGTGTAGATTTTATACTGCAGACCACACTATTACAGAGGTCAATGCTTCCGTGCGTGGATAGCTGCACCCAAAGATAAATTAAAAGTAAAGCAGTTACATTTCAGCACACATTGACCTTGTATCTACAAAGCTCCATTAAAAAAAAAAAAAAAAAAAAAAAAAAAAAGCCACACACACACACACACTTCTTGGGAAAAAAAAAATAGTGTAATCTAGGGACAAAGAAGGCAAAGAAGAACAAGGAACAGAAAATGGACTCAGACAACTGAAGTCAGAAGAAAAAAAAACAATCATGAACAATCATGATATTTTTCTACACTTGCTACTGACAGGAATGAAGCATCACATACTTTGGGGATGATTTGGTGGCATTTCAGTTCAGTTTTCCAGCAAAGGAGAACACCCAGGCCTCTCCTTGCACCTATACCACAACACACAGCCAGCACCACCACTAGCACTGAAATGGGAAGAGACATGGCCAGATAGCTCTCCACTACCAGTCTTGAAATAACTCCAGTAAAAGGTACAGATAATCTCAGTTCCGTTGCCACAAGCAGAACATCAAACTTATTCCAAAAGGAGTTCTACAATAATTCCGCAGGTTCTGAATTTTAAATAAACCATGTACAGTAAGACAAAGCTGAGTAACAGGAGCTTGTTCCAACTTCACAGGTTGCATAAAAACACACACACAGCATGTCTGCTTCTGAAGTTAGGAGATAGCACTAACAGAAAAACCTAGAGACATTTCCCTCCTGATACATATTTCAAAGTTAGAGAGAAATATTCTTGCATTTTTCCTAGGAAATCTTTTGAAGAGCACCACAGCAAACTTATTAGGGCAGGGCTGGGGAGAATGGGACAAAAGAAGGACTTTTGCCCCCTTACTCATATTTCTGTTCTTAAGACAGTGGTTAAGAAATTCAAACAATAGTGTGCTAATATATGCAAAAAGTAAACCACTAGGACAGAGAAAGACTGGGATGCACTACATCTTTTCAGTTATGACAAATGCAGATTCTGTTCATAACAGAACACCTCTCAGATGCAAACAGCGTGACATTTCAAGTTGGAATTATTTTGCAAGTTTTAGACATCACCTCTCACAGTCAATAAGAGAGTCACTCCTGTACTTTCTCCCAGAAGCAACTGTCAAAGTGACAAGTTCAAAACTTTGCATAAGGTAAACACAGTCACAGTTATATCAATTTGCAAAGACATTCTTTCCTTAAGGGTTCTTTTCAGTAAGTGAATGGTACATGAGTGAACTTTGTGGCCTAGGCACACAAGTACCAGCCATTGATTCCTCCATCTTAATTCTAGTTTTGTCAAATTCCTCCCTGGACCTTACAAGAAACACAGAAAACTTCAGTCTCCTGTACCTCACTTTTACTATCAGGACACTCATATATATTCCTATTTCACATGCTGCTTCTTAGAAATGATGTGAAAAGCAACTGGCTACTAGATTCCAGGTGTAAGTACTGACACAGAAAATTGCTCATGCAGGTTCCTTTTACTAGCAGAAGCTGTGGACCATCAGCAAGGCTCATTTTCAGAAACAGCAACAACAGGCTTTACACACCATACCTTTCCCAGAGCTCCCCAGGAGACAAGTGTAACAAGATAGGGCACTTATGGGAGCCTTTGTATCTGCCTTCCCAGGAGCTGTTCTGTATCAGCACACACCTTATCCAACTTGCTCACACCCATTCTGCTCTGCAGCGCTCTCATTTATGGCTCTACCAGCCTCTTTGCACATGGGGAAATCTGCTGATGCGTGGTAACAAACTCTACCCTCCCAATAGCTCAAAGAAAGCAGGACAAACTAACATGGCTCTAAAATACACTAAGCATGACAGGCAACATGTACTGCAAGGTTTGGTGCTTCTCAAAAACAAAGTTCAAAAGCTGCAAGTTCTGTAAGGCTCCCAAACAAAACCATTTCGCGCTTAGTTCTTTGGTGGTTCCAGTGAGACTAGGATGACGTTCAGAAAGGTTTGAGAAGTCAATTCTCACCAGGGCAAGTGGAGGCAAACATTGGTAAGGCATGCTCCTCCTGGTTCCTCTGTTGATACCGCTGCACAAATTCCCTCTGGCTCTCCAGGATACTGAAATCAGCAGCTATAGTAGTGTCAAATACATAATGCACTCCTGTGAAACAAAACAGTAAAGACAAATGAATTACGAGAACATTTTCCATCTTGCATCTTTTTCCCCTCCCCAAGTCCTAGGTCTACAGAAAAACTCACAAAATCAGTGGGTGTGCTATTTACACTCTCCAAATTTTCACAAGTAGTACAGTCAAAAATAAAAAACATACATTAAAAAGACCATCTTGTTGGTGTCTTGAGTTTAAAAGAAGTAACAACTTGTTAATGTTCACAACATTTCAAATGGCTGTCTGCTTCCTTATGCAAGCTTGTCACTGGACACTTACTCGTTTGCTTGTTTGGCTGCAGGGTATCTCCAGACAGCAGGGCTACAGGCAGAGACTCTTGAAAGTGAAGAGTCTTTTTAAAGCTTGGCTGAAATCATAGAATCACAGAATGCTTAAGGTTGGAAGGGACCTCTAGAGATCATCTAGTCCAACCCCCCTGCACACGCA
>JAYECN010837008.1:0-42097 GCA_035222435.1 Microcambeva ribeirae
GAGGGCGGTTCCTGCCTGGTTCGGCCCGGCCTGCGCTCCCGCTCTTCCTGCCCGCGGCCGCCGGGCCGGGCCGGGGAGGGCAGGGCAGGGCAGGGCTGCTCCCTCGTCCCGCTCTGCCGCCGCGCGGCCGTTGGCGCGGCCGTTGGGGCGGGGTCGCCGCGTGCGTTTAACTCGGTCGCGCCGGCTCTGCCCCCAGCGCGGGGGGTTCGAGAGCCGCTTTTGCGAAGAGCGGCAAGAGGAGGCTCGAGCTGAGCCCCGCTGCGCTGCCCTCGGCTGGCGGCGGCGGGTCTCCGCCAGCGCCGACACGGGGCGCGGCACCGACCGGCCCTGCACACCGCGGCCACCGACCGCGCTTGGGCTGCCTGCGGGGCGCGAACCAAAGCCACCGCTGCCCGCCCTCCCGGGAAGGGAAACGATGCAGCCAAGACCAGCAGCAGAGGCGCTCCCCTTGTAGGGTCACCGCAAACTTAAAACGTACATGGACCCAGGGACAGAAGAACACAAGATTCGATTTTAACAGGCAGTGAAACCCAAAGGCAACCACCAATTACAAAATCATAACTCGTACTTATCATAGCAAGGATTTCCAAAGTTATAGTGGAGTGATTTTCATTTACCCAAAGAATAAGATAATTTCTGGACTTGTGTATCTTAATAACTAAATTACACTAATATCCAAGAAGTTGCAGACAGTTAAATAAAGGATTAAGAAGCATATACTATCAAGATGGAATTAAAGGATTAAAAAGTATGTAAATTCAAGATGGAGATTTATGGTTTCAGCAAGCAGAGTTAACTAGGTTGTGTTTACTCATTTATATCTCTACCCCCCAAAAGTGGTTTAATTAAATCATCTTTTCTGAATGGGGCAGAATTCAGTATCAGGACTAAAAAAAGATCATTTAATATTGATCGTTGTTCAGTGTTACACTTATTTTTGTTACTTACTGTGCTTTAAAAGTTCATTAACGAGCAGGGAACCACTACAGCTCAGGGTGACTCGTGGAAGCACCAGCTTCTGAAGGAGACAGGGAGCCAAGCCGAGCGTCTCTCTCCTACAGGCCAGGAAAATGAAAAGAACTTTTTAGTAGAGTTTAAAATCCTTTTGCCACTTGGACAGAACTACCCCAAAATTACCTTTCGTACCTGTCAAACTGCCTTCATACTGTTTGGTTCACTCCTGACACACCTTATATACAACCTTCCCCCCCTCAGTATTTACTGCTTGCTCTTAGTTATTTTCATATCACACCTCAAAAATTTCATGGAAAAAACACTTTACTACTTAATATCATAAATAAATAACACCCAACAAACACTTACATAAAACTGCCATCGTATTTGTCTGTTCACACCCATTAAATATACTAAATAAATAAATCTGTGTAACATCACTACAGTCACAGATACCATTAAAAATAGTCCGTCGGGGAAACAAAAAAGCTATAAAAATGAATGAATGACAAAGTTTGAGGGTAATCATTAAAATAAGGCCTGGACCTGAAGGTTGCTCTAGAAGAGACAGCTTTTGGGACTACTCACTAGTTTCAAAACTTCCCCTGCCCCTATATTTAACAACGTAGCTGGTAATAAGCAGCTTAAGTATATTCACTTTAAAGTGGCTGTGAACGAGCCTTTTCTGTCTGTGAAATACAAATCAATCTCTCCCTTCTGTTAACAATTTGCTCTATCAGGAGGAAACAGCTCTTCAAAAGAAGTGATTTACAAATACACAGCATCATGGCTCGCATCTTGCTGTCATACCTTGGGCATCAACTTGGATTGGGCCTGTTTCTAGCAAGAAAATGGTTAGGAAGACAAGCAAATTATTACAGAATTAGAAGTCTTATGATTCAAGTCATTCTCAGGGACACTTCTTTTAAGCAGAAACTAGTTACTTCTGATAAAACCAGTCGGCATTCTAGGAAAGTCTGAAACTGAAGAGTGACCCTGGCCACAGTATTTTAGAGTTTGTCTCCTAAACAATAAGACATTCATTTCAAATAATTGGACCCTAAAATACAAAATCAACCCCAAAACTAAGCTTCCAAAACTATGTCTCTACTCAGAGATTTACCTCAGATCTGGAGACTGGTACCTCCTGCCAAATCTCTCCTCAGCAGCAAATACGAGGGTATCAGAAAAGCAGAGGAAAGGCAAAATTCCCAACATAATGCTTTGTTAGGGAGTGAACAGGAATGCTAACAAGAGCAGCAAACAAGTCTTATCTTCTACTTACAGGCTTACTATCTGGACCACTGATTAAAGTAACAACCGCAAAGATCAAAGGTTGCTAGCCTGGACCTCGCTGACCAGAAAGTTCATGAGTGCTACCAGCAGGTAGCTCTTGCATCCCGTAAGGGCACTTGCCTGCCAGCCTAACTGGAATGCTTGCCAATCGTAAAACCACCCGTTTGGAGATAATCTTTGGCTTCAGGAAAGTCCAACTGCTTGCCCAAGCCACTACTGAACAGTCCAAATCTCTCCCAAAGTAACGAGCATGAGGCCTGGACTCTTAGGTCTTCAGAGATACCTGGATATTTTTTTTTCTCCTTTTGTACACAATAAGAATACTGTGGCTATACAGTGCAAATAAATGCTAACTATTACACACACACACACACACAAATATATTCCCTTCCCAAGGTATGCAGGGCAAAAATCTCTCTTCAAAGTATAGAACTCATACAAAGCATAGCTCTGACAGCGCTAACTAACCCTCCTATTTACAGTAAAGGAAGAAAAAGATGATACTTAACACCAACTTACACAGGACATAGACAAAAACAGTATATTTTCTGAGGAGTGGTTGATCATTCCAATAAAATTTCCAATTAACTAGACTGCTTGGAAGGCACACCATCACATGGGAAAAGACCAGGACACCCAGGTTACAGAGATAATTCTTACGCAAGGAATGAAAAGTGCACCATATTACTTAAGTGTGGGCAGAGAGAAGGAGCATCATCAGTTACATTCTTCCTACAGAATTGCCAAACTATCTAAACTGCACCAGCATATTAAGGCAGAGGCCAGTATCATGATTATAGGGAGGCCACAGCATTTACAGCCATCTTCTTTCCTTTATGTTCTGTGACTTTTCGTCTCTACTTGCTCAGACTTTCTTGCATATTTTCTCCTTCTTGTCTATTTATTGTAGATGCATTACAAGGCATAATTCCTTAAAAAATTTGTCACATTTCTAATGAAAATAATTATCCCATTTAGCAACTTAATACAGGAAAGACAGAGTATCATTTCAACACACACAAAAGTCACAAGGAGATATCACAACTGAGTTGCAAGCTGTTTTTCCAGTATTATTGAGGAAAGCTCAGACTGGGCAGGAACCAGTCTAGATTCCACATACAAACATGGATTGCACTGGACAGGAGATCAGGTCAAAGAATATGGTTCAGAGCTGTCTCCAAAAAAGGTTCGTATTAGGGCAGAACTGACATGGGTGGGAAAAGCTATAGTTCATATCAACTCCAGGAGGAGAAAAAAAAAAAAAAAAAAAAAGTCAGAGAACTCCCACTTAGATGCACAGTATTTATTTTTTTCTTTTGTGAAAGTTCAAAATTTGTGTTAGCCATTTATGTGTATTGACACCCAACTAAACACACACTCTTAACAGCTGTAATCGGTTTCATTCCAGAAATTTCTGGTATTTGATTTTATAAAAAAAACATTCAGGAAGACAGGGCACCCACTCCAAACTCACATCCCGGGAAATTATGCACACTTGCTCTGCGGACTACGTGTTTGTGCAAGTGCTTTGCAGTAATAATAGCTGTTGGGGTAAATTTGCTAGTTGGAATGATGGCTCTTCCTCCCTCTAAGGCTGCACTGTTATTGTTAGTCTAAGGAAGCAATACTGCCAGCAGTGCGGTCACTTGTTGGCCAAAAGGCTCACGCTGGTTCATTTACATTTGATTAATGAAAAAATTCATAACTTAAAGTTGACTTACAGTCTTAAGTTTCCTAACTTACTGTGGTTAAGTCTGGTGGTCTTGGCCTAGCTCTTTTCTACAGCATGCACAGTTTCTGCAAGATTCCAGTTATTTCTTAAGGCAAGTCTTGACCTCTTAACCTATTACTTGAATAAGGAAATTGCCACTGAGGAGACAGCAGTTTTAAAAACAAACAAACAAACAACAACAAAAAAAACCCTCAAGGTACCCATTAAACAACTTATTTTTGTAACATACACTTATTTAAAGACCTGGATATTACCACAGATGAAGCTCACTAACCAGAGATTAGGATGAAAAAGAACAAAACAGGGAAAAGGCTGGCTATAACCACCTTTACGTAAACTAGTTCACACAACATGACTTGTGGTACCTTGTACCCACTGTACCAGGCACCTATCTCAAGTACTGTCTTAGCAGAAATGGTGTCAAGAATGATGAAAATGATCAAAAAGTTTAAGACAAACAGAATAGACTGAAAAGCCATGGAAATCCTTTTGCCTAAAAAAGAAATTAAGAGGAACATATCAAAAAGAATGATAGAAAGCTGCTTACTATCTTCTATTCCCCCCATTCACAGCACAAGAAGGTATAGAATATTCAACAGTTTTCAGAAATATGAAAAATAATCATACTATGCACATCATTACTTTGTGAAACACTGCAAGAAGTGATTCAGCGTAAGGTCAATAATATTCAGTTGGTCTGTCTGCTTAGCAAAAATGCTGACAAGGCTAAGAAGTTTCACATGTCAAGGTTGTAGCCGATCTCTACATATGCAAGATACACAGGAAAACTAGGGTTGATTAACCTACACACTAGAGCCTTCTTGCATTTCACCCTGAACCGTCTGATATTGGTCACTTCAGAGACAAGAGTCAGAGCGGCTGGCTTGGCAATACTGTTCGATGATCTAGCTGCAGTTTGACAGTGATGGCTTGAGGATGAAGGAGTTGAAGGATGGCTTGAGTGCTGCTTTTCTCTGTTTCTGTTCCTCAACACAAACCAATTCATTCACACTATTAGAGATGCCACAATCATGCTTGAAAAAGCACTTTGCATTTTCTTTCCAAAGCTGTAAGCTTTCAAAATAATGTTCTGGAGGTTGAAATTATAATTTATTCTTAGAGAACAAGCATGCACACTTTTGTTGTGAACAAAGTAATTTGAAAGAATAGTTTGAGTACATGGAAGGGGGTAGTCTCGAAATTCAAACAGCTTCGGCACTTAAGAAATACAGACACACCACAATAAATGGCTAGAACTCAAACATCTGGATAGGCAATCAGGGCATCAATCTTTTAGCACTGATGCATAAACTCGTCAGCCCTGTTGAAGACATCCAGAACACATACTAGTGTTTCAGTAGTATTTTCCTAGCTGTGCTTTTTCTCCCAGTGATGGTTAACATTAAAATAAAATCTTGTGTTAAATGAAAAGATGTTGAAAGAAAATTGTAAGAAGGATATTTTCTAAGGGTAGAAGCTAACTAAAATGGTTAATCATTTTCAACTCTTCCTTATGGTTAACCATTTTTTTTTTTTTTGATAATAAACATTTCAATTCAAGAATCTCACAAAACATCACACAGAGACTGTCTATGTTGCAAACAGCTAAACATAAGCATATAAATACCACTTGATAGCCAAATAGTAGCAAAGAAAAAGAATCTATTTCTGTCCTATTGTGAACACTCTCATCCTTTTTTAAAGCATCACTTTTAATGGTAACATGATTAAGGCTGCAAGATATAATCTTAATGTCAATTAATGTTAACGTCCCTGTAGAAGTGCTCTCAACAGCTGAAAAAAAACAAACTCCCAACGTTGCAAACCAAGCATGTGGACTTATAAGCCAATACACAACAGAAAATTAAACAAGTAAACACTTGGAAGAACACAGTAAAAACATTTTCCTCTGCCCATACCAATTTTTACAGGTTTTGAAAGACTGGAAAGTTCTGTCATCTCCTCTATCTATTTTCTGTAAGAGTTTTCAACTACTCAAACTTTGTGCATGTTTGATATTCCTATTTAGGGGAGGGGGCAGGGAATAATAAAAAAAAAAAAGTACTTGATGTTTACTAGTTATCATTAGTTATTTGATGTTTATTAGTTTACTGTAAAGAAAAAAGACAGGAAAGGCCCTGCAAGTGGAAATCAGTAAGAACTCAAGATTGGAAGATAAACTCTAAACTCATTTATAACATGGTTATTTGAATTTCTGATGTTCTTGTAATAAGCTCTTATCTAAGACTAATTTTAAAGATTATTTTTAATGTTAAAAATTAATTAAAAAAGGTTAATTTTTGGTTTTGAAGGTAAAAAAAAAAAAAAAAAAAAGAATCATTAGTACCTCACAAGGAAATACAAAATATTCTCAAAATTCCAGTAGCTTGTAATAGTCATAACCTCTCTTTCCAGATAGCTGCATGTGAATACAATGACAGAATATCAGTGTAATTAAAATGCAAGCAAGGCTTCTGGACAACTGCTCTCTTTAGTTCTAGGAAATGAGAAACAGGTAAAGACAGATTAGTAAATCATTATATAATTCTTCCCCCCCCCCCCCTTGTACAGCTTTTAAATATCTAGGCAACTATACCAAAAAAGCATTATTCTAAATCTCAAGATTATCTAGTCTCCAATAGGCTTTTTACTACTATACCCTTTTAATTAGCAATTAGCCTTAGGCATAAGTTAATAGCTTTACTTGAAAAATTGGTGAGTGAAGTTGCAATTATCCCTGCAAAAATCCACTCTTGGCCCAAACATTAAAAAAATGGGAATAAAACTGCAACATTTTTGGGGTTAACAAAAAAACAAACCCTCCAAAACTTAGTATTCTAGCATTTAAAAGTAATAAAGTAGTCCTGACTTACTGGAATATCTCAGGAATACGAACAATTAATTTCGGCTTTTAAAAAACAGTAATGATTAAAAACATCTGTATATTTTGCAGAGTACTGAAAAGAAAAACAAAGCCAAAGTCACTTGTACCTGGTCATCTCTTCTCAACAGTTATAAAGTTCCATGCCAAGATTAATTAAAAAGCTCAGTTTCAATAAGTCCGAGAATTTAATACAGAAATTGGGTTTAATAACAACTTTCTGGGAACTACATCTTGTCTCCTACCGTTGTAAGCACTGCTTGGATTATCATTTCTCAAACGAGAGCTCACACATTAGTTCACTGGTAACACATAAAAGACATTGCCTTTCAAACTAGGAAATAGAAAAGGATTATGAAAGTGAATAAAAATGCTGAGAATTGATGTTGATCCCTAGAAGACTTACTTAGCTAGGGCTGGTAAACATTTTCTCTAGCAAATTTTCAGCTTCTCAGAAATAAGGAAGGAATGGGAGAGTTGAAACACTATGCAGAGCTGAAAACATACTGGAAAAAATTCACTCCCCAGAACATGTAAAGAACTATTTGCACAGTTCAAAAATTTCTTTAAAAAGATACAAAAGCTGGATTCCCTTACCTCTTGTCCAAGATACTAGTCAGTAAGTAGGAACTTACTGAGCTTTACTGCCCATCCCTTGATATGGATTCATCTTTTGGTATATGTTTTCTGATACATGAGTTTGATCAAAGCCATAGCAGGTAAAAGTCTTCTTTTGGATACTTTTGCGAGGCCTACAGATACTCCACTATTCAAATCACTAAAGTTAACAGATATTCTCAATCCTAAACTTCAACTTCAAAATATTTCTGAGATTATTCATCTAAAATTTAAAGTAAATTTGAGTCAGAAAGGAGATGTGCTTTATAACTACTAAAAACATAACTAAATTCTCTAAACTGTAGTGATATTACTAAACAAATAGCTCTCATACTTTTCATAATTTTCATATAAAAAAGAATAAAACTTTAAGTAATGCTTTTTATACAACACATGGTCATTAATCGTGGCATAGCATGTTCCTTAATGTTTGACACCAAGCTGACAAGTCAGAAGTGTGTAAGCTGAAGCATTTAAAATTGTAACATACTCTATCTTTGCAATTCCAAATGATTTTTTTTGATTTTTTTTTTTCTTAAAGATTCTACATTTCAGTAGCTTTTACTCATATGTGAAGTTTTCCAAGAGGAAGAAAGTAGTTACAAATTTGTTGGTCTGATGTAAGAACATTCAGCATCTTGCATCTCTGTGGATATTTATTAAATGATAAATTAAATCACTATAAGTTTCTCCAAATTAATCTTTGGGTAACTTTAAAACAGTTATTTAAGAACAAGACACAAATTTAAACTATTTTTTTCCCCCCTCCAAGCAGTGATCTGGTACTAACATGCAGAAAATACCACTTTCACAATTTAATTAGTGTAGCTTTTATAACATTTGCAAACTGCAGTAGTACATTTTCTCTTGAATATTCAAGTATCATTTTCAGAGGATATGGCAGTTAACTCAGCTTTAACATGGTAACATTTTAAAGACTGCATTAAAAATAAAATCTAAGAACTATTTACTTTTTGGTACTTAATTATTTCATTATAGCCACACTTGATTAAACAAAAAAAAAAAAAAAAAAACCACACAATTCAGAATATGATGTATGACTGAGTATGCTTTTGAATTATTTCCAGCGTGCCTCTAAAGATAGAAAACCAAAACACCCCAACTTCTCCTCCACTATCAATTTTTAAATTCTAGGTTAAATCTATTCAAAAACCCAAACCACTAAGTTACAAAAAGCATTGTCAAGGATAAGCTTTTAAAAAGACACAGCAATGTGATTACATGTTGAAATTTGAGGTTTTACAGCATTCCCTTTCCCTGTTGCAAGCTAACTCATTTTTAAACTTTTTTTTTTTAAATCACAGAAGAAATAATATCATTTTGTCCAATTCAGTGAATACCCATGCTTAGTCTAAATGCCAAACAAAACAAGTTGAAGAAAGCTGGACCAAGACTATAGTAGACTACAAAATGTAAAACAAGGTTAACAGATATGCTGCCTTGAGAATTATACATAAGCAGCATTTTAGGAATTTTAACTATTATTTTAATAATTCAAACTATGAAATATTTTTCCCTCCTTTCCAGAGGTCTGTGAAATAAAGTGGTAAACATGTTCTCTTCAATGTTCAGGTCAGCAGGAGTTCAGACATTAAAACTAAAACATACTTGCATAAATATAAAAACACATGATGCAGCAAAATATTTTAATTAGTAAGCCAATCATAAATAAATTCACCTAAAAATAACCAAACAAGAAGCTTTGTTATTTCTGCATGGATCCTTTCTTTTTTAGTATTTTTAATAGTCAACTTCATTATCTAACTTGGGACAAAACAATTCATCATTTTGCACTCAACAGTTCTGCACATTGATCTATTTTTTTAAGTTACATTTTTACATTTTCTTTACAAATGTAACACTTATGTACATTATATATTTTATTTCTACAGTTCATGTACTTTACTGAAACTCTACAACTTTCACAGGGAATTTGTTGAAGTCTTTAGTAAATATGAGTCATTTGTTTTAAAAAGAAATTCATATAAACAACCAACATAGAGCACTGCCCTTATTACATCTCTGACAGAGTTTGAACATGGAAGGGCTACCATAATAAATGTAAGAAAAGAAGGCTTTTATCTAATTGTACATTTCATTAAGAAATATCATCCCACATAGCTACATAAATTCACCAGCTTGCAATAAACAGAGCACCATATCGCCGCACTACTGGAAATGTGTATAAACCAATTTAAAGTTTACTAGTGAAACAGCTTCAATACTCCTGTCACTTTTGGACTGAAGCAAATCTGCCAGATTCCACAGGAAATGTATACTTTTCCCTTAGCTGTAAAGCTTCTGAAACAGTGTTGATAACTGCATATTGTGGAGAACAAACACACGCTTTTGTAACTTCCCATGTACTTCTCTCAGCCAGTGCTTCTATCCGAGGTCAGGATTTTTCTTTTAGTTTATTCCTCTTTCACTTACAAATCTGCTGTTGAATATGAAGTAAGAATTCATAGTATGAGAAAGCTGCTTCTGTCCGATCTTCAATTAAATGCTGAAAAAAATCTGTTTTGGCAGGATTCTCATCTCTGAAAGAAGAGAGGAAGATATTTCAGCTAAACACTGACAAAAATCTACCGTAAATTTAAATAGAGACAGAAGTTCTAATTAATTGATTATCATTTGAAATCGATTCAGCTCAAAGATAAAAGGCAAATAATCCACAGTTAAAAAAAAAAAAATCATACTGTCAAAACATGTCTTTTTAAGCAGCATAGCATATTATAAAAACTGAATAAAGTACCATTTAAAGTAAAAAACCACACACACCCGAAAAACATACACACAGAAGATTAGCCTCCCTAAAATCACTTTTTTTTTTTCTTATTCAAGAACAGAAGGATAACAGTACAAGTCAAAGACACAGCACCCAAAATTACTGCCCCAATAAAAACCTGCTGGGGCTCATGCTGTTTTGCATACTGGTTCAGTACAATTGGCAAGGAAGCCCTGCTATTTACTGCAGCCTTTCACCACTACTTGAAAGTCAAGCAGCAGACACAATGCCAAAAGCCAGAAAAGAATTTTAGTCCTATATTTAAACTTACTCTTCATCTAAGACAGAAATAATCACCGTACTCTCTAACTATATCATCTAGAACTGCGATCTCCATTGGCTTCAGTAAGCTGAGTACTCTAAAGAAAAACTAAAAGAAAATTCAAGTATAAACATTTGGATTGATTTACACTTCTTCCCGCAGGTCGTGGCTTAAAAACTTCAAAACAACAATCTGTCATAAATTAACTGCTGTCCTACAGAGCTCAGTAACAGTTATAACCAATATTAAAATATCTACAAATCATTAAACTTACCCCAATTATTTATATAGGAAAGTCAAAGGCTAAATCAGAAATGGGCTTAGTTAATTTCATTGATCCTAACTATATCCACAGTTTCAGTCTATTCCTTACAATATAAAAATATGCTACTAATTCCTAAGCCATTATTAATAGTTTTATTCGAACTAAATTGAAAGATAACGATCATTATGGTTCAGCAGTTTCAGGCAACAGCACCCTATTAGCTGAAGGGATGGTGCTCAGTTTCTTCTGGGCTGGACAGCCCCACTTTTCACTGATGTCGATTAGAAACTACAAATACAACTTCCCAGCAATTACGAGTATCTCAGAAATACTTACTTTATTACTTGAAGAACTGGACTTAAAGGTCTACTGTCTCTGAGCCAGGATATAAAAGACCGTGTCCTTTCTGAAGCAAGTGCATCTGCCTCAGGAAGTTGTGTCTGGTTGAAGAGAATTCAATTAAGTCATTCTCTTTATTATCAAAACGATTTAGAAAAAACAACAGATCCCAATAGCCATGAATGACCCAAAGACAAAATAACCTTAATTGCTGTTTAAAAACTTACCTTTTACCACATATAAACATCTTTTTCTTCAGCTTAAAATAAAAAATTCTGAAATATCTATTCTGTAGTATATAGTACACCCTTAACTCAGAAAGTTCTTTTTCTCACAATTGCCACTTTTCACTTACCTTTCCCCTTCATATTAGGCAAGCGTTAGAAGGAAATAGCTTCCTGTGTGTTTCTACAATGATTAACACATTTACGATACTATCTGAATATAATCATTTAATTAAGAACTCTTGCAGAGTACCTTAACAGGGTCCTTCCTTACCTGCCACTGCTTCATATTTTGGAATAAGTATTCACAGAAGTGGAAATCTTCCCTTGAATCACCCTCACATCAATACAGTAACTTCAATCCTAACTAATTTACTTGCCATGAGAACAAATCAAAAAATTATCTAGGAAATTTCATTTTATTTTCAGGAGTCCCAAAGCATTTCTAAAATGAATTAATAGGGGCAGTAATGAGATTACTTTTGGGGGGGGGCATTCAATGAATATTTACATTCTTAAAGACGTTTCACAGCTAGCTAGGACTGTGAGCTTGGCAAGAAATTACAATGTACCTAATAAAATACACCAAACTCAGTTACATAATTAAAAAATGAAATTGCAGAAAAAATATAGATTAAATATAGACTCCAGATGTAAGCACTATACAGCAGAGCTCATTAAAATGCTCACCATTTTCTGTGGTACCGATGCATAGTTTGGGTAACCAAGGACATCTTTTATGAAGTTATTATCACAGTTTTTCCCAATCCAAATATAAAATACCTGTAAGACAACAGAATCAGTTTTAGCAGAGGCCTTGCATCCATTTTTGAGAGAGAGACAAGTGATGATGTAACACTACCAGAATAGACCTTTTATACAAATGAATCACCCGATAGCTCCAGGTGCAGCTTACATGCACCTCTATTCACTATTTGCAGATTGACTTTTTAATACATTGGCACTATCTGGATGGGATGAAAACAAAAGTTATTGCTGAAATGCAAATACTGAAAGAATAAGGATCCAGGACTCATCTCTACTGAAACAGTTATCACTTTGGCTTCCAATATTGCCTCCTAAAATGAATGGAAACCCTTAAGTTTTATCAAGTCACATGACTACATGAATTACTGCACACCAACTTGCCACTCTAAAGAAAGTTACAGGAAAGAAGCAATTATCAGCACATATTAAAGCTATTATTTCAGACATCTGGAGACAGAAACTAGTTTTGACATTCACACTTAGCCCCTGAACTCAGAGCAGCACTTCCTTTCCAGACTACCTCTAGAGAAGCATAATGTTTTATCCCATTAAGTGTGTTTTAGAGTAATTTCTACTACCACCTTAAATTGTATCTACAGATTTTATTCTCTTCTCACAATTCTTGCAACTCTTAGCTTGCATGAGCCACAAATTATAAAAGCATTTATATATGTGCATAACTGAAGAGACCCATGCATAAATGAGAACTAGACAAGCTCTAGTACTCATAACTGCATAACTATTAAAAAAAGGCTTTGAAAAAAGGAAATCCATTATTTCCAGAAAATATCTTGACACGAACTACTCATGTATTCTAGTAAGTTTAACATGAAAAATGAACCTTTGAAGGCTTAATATGCAACCTCAATTACATACATTGCTCTGATCAAAACACAAAAGATTTTAATTGGAACATGAGCTACTCTTTGGTTACCAGGAATACTGACTCGCTACACTATTAATTTTGAGAGCTGTCTGCTTTTAAGCATTCATAGCATGCGTCACACTATTTTCTAGGAGGAATGTATAAAACCAGTAACTTACTGAACCACAGTCCATAAGAAAAGCTCCTTCTCTTGTCAACTTCTCTGCAGACAACTTCTGAAGAGGCGGCTGAGGAACCACCTTGTCATTAACATGTATTGCGGTCTGTAATAAACAGTAATTCTCTTGATATAAACAAATCCCAATTCAGTAATTTTATCTTAAGCAGCTATGATAAAATTATCATTAGAAATAATAGAAAAAAAATATACTCCAGTAGCATTTCGAGGGTTCTCATGTAGTAAAATAATTCTAGAACTATGTATTCAACTTGAAGCCTATGTCAAGTCTGTCTGTACCAGAGATATTAGAAAAATATATTTAAAATTTGTCTTATTTGTATTGTGACAAGACTGCTTCCTCATACAGTGGGAAAATAGGCTGGATATCCATTAGAAAACTGTGAAGCAGATATAGGGAAGGCTGTTAAGGAACTGAGTACATCTTCACTCAGTTTAATTATAAGATTATAAACACACACAGAGCCAAAAAACACCTGATCCACTAAATTCAGAACTCCATTCTAAATGTGATAGATTAAAAGCTCATTGGGACCTATGCGTAACAATGAAAGTCATCTACTTGTCTACTATAGTCAAATTTTCGTGAGAATCCAGTGTTAAAAGAAAATTGTGGGGATTTTTTTTTTTTTTAAATGTAAGTCTTTTGTAATATAAATCATAGAATTCTCTACAGAAACAAGAAATTTTAAAGCAGCTTGTGCTGCAAATACAATCTTACTTCATCCATACTAGTCTGAGAGATCAAAGGTTGTTCTTCCGACAACTTTATTGGGTTTTAGAATACAAACCCAGAATTCCCTACCAAATCATTTTTATCTATTTCTCCCAGACTCTTCTAAAATACAAAATAGATTGGATATCTAATGCATACCATTTTCTGTACTATATAATAGAAAAACACGAATACCAAAATGTCACTGCAACAAGGTGAAGAAAAAGCATTGTCTTCTTATATTGCAGTATTACAACTGCAACTCAAAATTTGAAGTGATTTTCTTGACTTTTTTAATTTATGGAAAATGCCCACTTTAAGTTACATAAAATTTTCAATAAATTGCTACAGCACAACACTAGGTTCAACAAACACTCCATTAATTTTGGTTTAAGTTCTTAAAATAACTTTATACATTACCTCATCTATCAACTTGTCTATCCTGTACAGGTTGGGATGTATCATTTTCATCAGATGAATAAGAGGCTGACACTTCATTTGGCACATGGCATATACACGATCATCCAAGCGCGTGCTAGTGCCAGTTCTAAACGCTTTCTGCAAGAGAAGAATGTTGTCACTCAGATCAATGCCATATTTTACATCAGATCTAAACACTGTGTTTCATATTTCTTCGAAGTGTCAAGCAAAGATGATTAGATCTTATTGGTATTATAAAATATTTTTATGGGACAAAAAAAGTCCTAATCAAGTACAACTTCTATACAACATACTTGATAATATAATTCAGTCTTCCTCCTTGTCAATGAAGCAGAAGGATGGAGAAAAGAAAAAACCTTCTCCACTGGATACAAAATCTGCTGTATTGGTCCATGCTCGCATTTCTTTTATTTTTATTCTTGACACCTGTTATTGTCCTGTGATATTACTGACACAAAATTGAAACTAAAAGCTTAGCAGAGTTAAAAACAGTAACTTAAGACAATAAGATTAAATGCAGATTTACATACCTAACAATTAAACAGCAAAGGAAATACCTTCATGCTTTATGGCAGAAACTAGATTACGAGACAGAATTTGTCTTCCTATTGGATTTTTCAAGACCTCCTTTAGATGCACTTGGTAAATAGTCACTGCTAGAAATTAAGACGACACCCTGTTCTCATCCAGTGAATCCAATATATCAAATTGCAAACCCTCTTCTATAAAGCTAAGCACAGAAATTTTCTTATTCTTGGCTACCATATATATTCTTGGTTTGGTTTCTTTATAAACCCTCACTTTTTTTAAAAAAAATTATTGTTAAAAATTAAGAAACTTGGGTGACTAATTTCCTCACCCATTGTTATTTTTAACCTCTTTGTGTTTTCTATTATCAAAATAATAAATTGTGACCAGATTTCTTCCTGAATTTCAAAGATAATCTTCGTTCTAATAAATGCACAGAATATCCAACAAGATTTTATTTCCAAGGGCTCTTATTAGTTGTCAAAACTTAAGAAATATTGTTACAATATTTTTCTTTTGATTTACATTGTAAAACAAAACATCAATTATCAAAAATCATGTAAAATAAAACACCAATCAGGCACTGATCATGTCACATAAGCTAAACTAGCCATCTCTATTGAGCCTAGAAGACTTTCACACAAAAGAAGGTAACCCCATTCTCAATTTTAGAAACGGGCTGACAGTCTAGCAGGGAACTAATAACTTGACTTGGAGCTGAAAAAATACTCAAAATGCAACAACTGTGGATCACACAACAAAAAAGATCCCCACTAGATTATACATACCTGCTTGAGCAGAGCTAAAACATACAACGGAAAGAGCTTGAGGGAATTTGGTGCTACCAACATGGACTGCTGCAGATTTGAGGCAGTTGACATATATGCTGACAAGGAGTCTACCACAGCATTAACTAAGGCATCTCTTGCATCTGCAAGACTAGATGAAACTGAGCGATCCACAGCTGTTGGATGAGAAGGATACAAATAATTACTAAAAATGACTTCATTCATTGACAGCAATTTTCAGAATATTAGGTGTACCCTGGAGTGATATTTTAGGATTTTACCACCTAACATAACTGTAGACTCAGCGTGTGTATGCACGTAAAATAAACAAGATGATTCTCCTCCATGAAACTCATTTTTATTCTGCTTACAAAAATACAGTGTGACTAATTTCTATTTCATAGTTCCCATTCTTAGAGATTTTGTTTAAAACTGTAGTACATACATATGAAACAAAATGCAATTAACGTTTTAAACATTATAAATATAAATTAGTTATTCTGAAAACTCATCTGCTGTTCTGCCTCCAAGACACATACTTGCAGTGATTTTTCTGGATTTTTTTTCTAGCAAGAGATTACTTGCACCACTTCAAAGGTACATAGTACGACTTAATTTTCCTTTGCTGCTAAAGGGCTGAAATCTAGTTGGAGGAAGCCACCTACTGGACTGAATGCAAGTTTAAACACATGATACAAGACTATGCCTTCAGATAACCGTACTACTTCAGTCTCCATCTGAACGTAAGGAAAAACTTCTCCCCCCCGCCCGCCCCACTCTTATCTCCTGTGAGGGTGACCAAGGACTGGATGATCTTCCGAGCTGTCTTCCAAGCTCATTCTGGAGATACTATTCATTTATTTGAATTTTAACATATTAAATGGCATGCAGAAAAATGCTGTGCACAGAGCTGTATGGACACAATAGCGGAGACCAACCTATTAAACAGCACAAAAGCACGGGATGAGTAAGCAACGTCAGCCTAGCAACGATAGGTAAAGAAGCATAGAGAGTTTATGCATATTTCAGAGACTGTTGCCAGATGTACTTTGTCTTTCAGTCTCCAGCGACTCATTCAACTGATTCATGCCATTTCTTAAGAGGAAAGCAGAAGTCTGAGGTATCAATCATGATGGTGGTGATGAACAAGGGTTTTGATCTTACCTCACTTTATAAAAAATGACTCACCATTCTTTTAAAAACCTCTAAGGATCAATATTAAAAAGCTCCTTTAAAAGGCTGAAGTATTCAGGCTGAGGGATATTTCGGTTAATAGTTTTAATATGGCTTCAATTTCATCATCTCCCCTGTACAAAGTCTTTAGTATATTCCAACTTTTTTTCTCATTCATTGCTTTAAATCCTTCATGAAATTAAGAATGAATGAAAATATATTCACATTTTCAATTTCTGTACTCACCCATGTTTGCTAAAAGGCATACAACAGCTTGCACATCTGCTCCTGCATATACATCAGCCAGGGAACTGACTACGGGCAAGCAAAGCGTGTGTACTCGAATTCGCCGTTCACCTAGTAAAATAAGCAGAAGTCTCCATGAAAGCTATCCCAGTAGGAAGAGACGTTCAACTGGTACATCCTATCTGCTTTCAACCCACAATGCATTTACTGTGTAAAACAGCAGTCATGGAACTGCAGTAACACCATCTCCCATTCCTGTCTCTTAGTATTTTTAAATTCTGAAATGCCCTTAAAATAATCCACTTCTGAATACAGAAGTATATATATTTCCATCCTAAAATTTTGTGGCATCCTCTATAACATAAAATAACTGCTAATATTTATGTCTAGCAAGCATATCAGCAACTAGCTGAAATCTATCAACTTAAAGAAGTATCTATGATTTTGAGCACAGTAGGTGCCAAACATTTCATTACTTAGAGTAATGGCATGCCATTTAAATAAAGATGCTTCAGCAGGACTATTCTACTTAAGATGGAGATAGGTTACATTTTCCCATCAAAATAGACTGTAAAGATTAACTTATGTGATTCAGTGTCAAATAGACTGACTTTGGCAAAATTAACTAAGGGATTAGAGATCAGCAAGAGACCCTGGAACTAACTATACCAACATCACTGTTAAAACAGGCTAACAAAGAACAACAGTGGTGAATTTGTTTGATTTTATTCACCTTTGCTAGAAGTATACAAAAGTGCTGTTTGAAAACAAACCAAAGACGTATCACTCAGACTTTCTTCAATAGACATTTGTACTGCAAATCCAGCATCAGGATTGACATTGGCAAGTGACAAAAGATCGGTCGATCGTACAAAAAAATTCCCATGAAAAGTGTGTATTGAAAGACCTGGAAGCAAAAGAAATAATGCACACACAGAGAGGTTAAAATAGCGTTAAAAGCTCCTATCGATAGATAGGAGACACAGTTATCCTAAATAGCAAGCCGAATCAATTGCTACATGAATCATTAGATGTTTCACCACAATCCTGTAGAAAACTCATACTCAATTTTTAAAACTTTAAACGATGCCCTTAAATTACACGTTTCCGTTTAGTGGAAATCATGTGGAGCCACTGTAAAAAAAAAAAAAAAAAAGGCCTCAAATACGCAACAGCAAAAGCTAATGCCATTTATTAATGTCAAGAAGGCAAGTATTTTCAATGAAAGTTTAAGATAAATAACTTGAAATGCATTGTTGTGAAAGACTAAGTATATTTCAAGTAATAGACACCACGTTTCCATCAACTTTCCAACTTTCTATGCAGCAATATTTATAGCATACCTTTTGTACATCGTATTCGCATAACTGCCTCAAACCCAATCTTCCTTGTAAGGTATCTTTTCAGGTCTTTCTGCAACTTCTCAGCCTGAGCAGGATTATGGCTGTGATGAAAAGATGGATAATAATAGATGCACCCAGCAGAATATTTGGACATGCAAGCTGCGAAAGAAAAAAAACAAAAACAAACAAACCCACACATGGTTAAGAGGAAAAACTAACAGTTATTTATAAAAAAAAAGAATAAAGTCACTCGTGCTATTTCATCATCAGCTTAAGCAGAAAAACTCAAGCGATATTCAGGCCTTAAGAAAATTTTTTAATATCTTACAAAAAGAAAAATAAAGACCATCATAGTTACATGAGATCAGGACCAATTTAATTATATACTTTAAATAGCACCTGTTCAGCTTAGATCAGCTTCCATCTACATTCATCTCTCTCCTGACAAAACCTACATCTATAAGACAGGGATGGTTGTCTCCGACTCCCTTTGCTAAGACAGTGGTAAGCCATCCACAATACCTAACTGTTCGATTGCACACTTACTTGAATTAGGTTCTTAATACTGTGTGTTACCTTTGGCAGCAAATAGACATGTATACAGAAATACTTAATTTCTGATGCGCAGAGATAAATCTTGGTTTAATATTGAAAGAACTGAAGGTGAGCACTGTGTCCCTTATGATTGTTTTATTCTTCCCTGTCATCTGACTGTTTTCCTTTCCCGAGCAGACAGTACTTTCTAGTTCAAAATTGCAAAGTCTTAGAATGAACTATCTTTGATATCATCAATACAACAGTCCTGTTCCTCACTGCTCTTAGCTACTAAATCAAATCCTTTGCAGCATTAGCTGTGTTTATGGAGGGGGGAAAGGAGAAGAAAAAAAAAAAAAAATATGCATGACTGAAGAACTCCTGAATGAGTATGTTCCCCAAGATGGACAAAACTTTGGAATCAGTAAATATGTATAT
This sequence comes from Microcambeva ribeirae, assembly GCA_035222435.1. NCBI lineage: Eukaryota > Metazoa > Chordata > Actinopteri > Siluriformes > Trichomycteridae > Microcambeva > Microcambeva ribeirae. The sequence continues at coordinate 19,419 of JAYECN010837008.1, forward strand.
TAAGCAGCCCTTACCAAGAGAAGCTAGATCAGAATATTGTGAACTTAAGAGAAATAAATCCACAGCAGTTTGCTGGCCTGAACAGTCCAATGCCAACTTCTTATAAAAATCTGTTGCTGGACCAAGATGTTGGACCACCTTTGGTAAAAACAAAGCAAACAAATTACACAGGAGAAAAGTTAAAAAAAAAAAAAAAAAAAAAAAAAAAAAAAATCTGCTCCCTTAAGACTTTATGGCATGATTACTCAATGGCAAAGTATCACAGAAAAGTGTTTCTTTTAAACAATTCTTTTAAACTTTCTGGGCATTTCAAAACATCTGCAGAAATATTTTTCTTTATGCTACACCTTGTTCTCATTTACAAGCATTATAATCCTTTTTAAGGAAGTTTGTTCTCATACAAATAAATATTCAAGGAAAAATTATAAAATATTTATTGAATGTTACATATTACAAGACCATAAATATAATAAAATACCTATTTTAGGTCTGTCATTTAACACAGACACACACACCCCTTAGTTCAAAGCCCAGGTTGAGTCAGTGAGTCAGAAATTTTCGCAATTTCTGGCGCTTATCAAGACAAACTATGGACCAGAAGCAAAAAAAAAAAAGATATTCTTTGAAACAAATAATACCATGCATGCATATATAATGATCTTATACGCATAATCTGACGGTTAAAATATTGAAAGTTTAATGAATTGTTGTGCACAATAGACAAGAGATGGTCTGCAGAACTAGGCTGTCGTGAAGATATTGCTGGCCCCTAATCTCTGAAATGAATAATCCAATTTTAGTACCTTTGTGCTCGATCTTTGATTGGGATCTTCTCTGGAATGCAAAAGCCCTGCACCCAAAGAGGGTAACTGAGTCTGAAATACAGATATCCGACCACCTGTTGGAGACATCAGCTTAAACGCAGCCTGAAGTGCAGGGCCCAATGCGCTGTGTGTTTCTCTTGTATTGGTGAACATATTTGGTAATGCATTCAAAAGATCTTTTATCAGCTGCAGAACAGATTGAAAGGTGTTTCTAAGACTTTGCAAACTTGAGATATTTCTGTCAGTAAAGAGCTGTGTTGTCGTAAGTGTACAATTAACACTGAATATTTCAGCTTGGTTACACAAAGAAAGACATCATCATTTTAAAAGAATTATGCATTAGTGCATTTTTTTATAGTTAAAAAAGCAACACTGGAATTGCACATTATGAAAATAGACTTGAACCCAAAGTTGAGAAGAAATGATTGTCTTGAATATTCATATGTTTAAATTTACTAATACATTTTTGAGATGTCATACCTCTTTGCTTTCATGGAGATTTACAAGTAAACTATCCGGTGTAGGCAGGAAAATATCTGTGGAGAAAAGGGAAAACAGCTTAAACAGCTTTCCCCCCCCCCCCTTAAAAATGCTTTCAAATTAAAAAAAAATACTGCTGAAAAAGCCACCAAACATAGTCTACATTTTGACACGACTAAAAATAAAGTTCATACAAACTTGCTTTATTCAAAGTAAAATTAATACTGATTTCCACTTTTTAAACAGTACTTATTTTGTGCTAGCATAAGATTATTTCTGAATAAAGTATTTCTTTGGGGGAATTTGGACCTAAACCAAAAAAATAAAGGTTCTAATCTTTACTCTGGGAGAGTGGGATGGATCTTGAAAAGCTTTTCAGAAATTTAGTTTCCATTTTCTTGTGACTTACCATCAATATCTGAGACAATCAGCATTTGAGGCTGAGATAAACCTTCCTGCAAGTTATAAAATTGAACAGTGCTGTCAAATGTTATGAATCCTATTCTTGTTCTTGAATCTCCAGGCAGCCTGAAGCATAAAGGAAAAGAATCAACTATTATTTTTTTATTTTAACTTAAAGAAATTTAATAAATTTTAATTTCTCTCTCAAGACATGGATACACACAGCTCCCACTGACATTAGCAGAAAGACAGTTCAAGTATTCAGAGGTGAAGTGAGTGTGGGTAGAGCATGAAAGAAGGGAGATCTGAATTTGTAAATACAGACACTATTTCTTTAATATCTTCTTGATAGATAATAACATAGTTTACAAGACTCTAGATATTACAGATGAGCTCTCACTAATATCCTGATGTTTAAGACAGCTCTTCTTCAGATCTTGAACTGAAAGCAGTACATCTTTATTCCTTCATAAATTAAAAAAATTTTCCTAACATAGTGGTAAAAAACTTGCAATGCTAAAACAAAACAAAGAAAATCAGTGTCTACAGCATACAACATACTTTCTCATACAGACTATATTCTATGCATGGCATTAATGTAAAGAGAAAAAAAGTAAATGGGAATTCCTAAGTAAAACATAAAGCATCAGCAAATGCTGAAAACATTTTTTGGAACAAAGAGAGAGGCAAAAATTGCTTTATTACCTAGATATAAATTCAATCTTCCTGAAATTAAATTAGTATGTTTCTGAGAGCACACAGCCCAAATAGAAACAAAGCCCTGAACAAAGACTAAAAGAGTAAAGGTAAATGATGTATTTTTGCTTGCTCTTGGCTTTTATTAGAAAGGAAAATTTTTCCACTTCCTAACAAATTGCATGCAAAACATTTCAGAGGCAGGCCTCCACAGGATGCAAATTTGTTTTCAAAGCAACATGAGCACAGTGAAGTCTACCAGCCCTCTCTCAGAAAGCACCAACTGAAATCCCAACAGGTGTTTTTCCAATGCAAAAACAGCACATACCAGCCAGAGCACGAGGAAATTTAGGTAACTGCAATCTATTAAAATGTCAACCTAAAGCCGCAGCTCAACTTGGCCATATCGTACAAGCGATTAAGACATGCCAAGACACAGCACCTCCAGTTGTTTCAGCACATGAAAATTGGCCAGTTTATTTTTAGTAAGTTAATTATTTTTGTTGCTCTTAAAAGACGTTTACAGATGCTTGAACAATCAATATATTGTTGGAAGTTATAGCAAAATACAGCGCTCTCTTCAGATCCCTTGGTCACATAAACGGAAGCCATTTCTCATTATGCAAATGACTTGAGCTACAGAGCTATATTATTTCCTTAGGTAATTTGCTTTTCAGAATCTCTCTCGGGCAACAGCACTTCTGTCCATTAGTACTGTTCATAATCACATTTAACATTTAGCTAATCTGAAAATGTTATTTATATTCTTACTTGTCAAGGTTTTCCAACAGCGCCTGGCAGACTATTGTCAAATATCCAGCTTCCACTGCATTATGAGACACATCGAAAACAAATAAATACACTGCAGGCTGAGGAGGACGAAGCTACAAAATAAAACAAAAACAATGAGATTTAAAAATCATACTTAAAGAAATGTTAAAAATGTTTAGTCCTTAGAAAGTGAAAGGGGAAAAGGCTTTACTTAGAAAAATTCAATGCATACATTGTGAAATAAAATGATATAACAGTCTAACACAGTCACATGGCTAGATCTAACCACACGTCCCATTTGCAGTAAGCATAGTGTTATGCCTCTGAGTAGAAACTGGACATTCTAGTCTCTCCTTCCAACTCAACTCAAAAATGAGACATTGCTGCCAGACATGAAACATACTCTTCAAAACAGCACTGTTCTCTCAGAACATGGACAATGTAATCCATTAGTCTCCTTTAAAAGAATCCACGTGCATCCTTTTCCCCAGGATATTCAAGCTATAATTATTCATATTGCCTAATACCACAGTTTTTCAATCACAAGAGTAAATTTTCTACTTGCTGTTATTTATGTGTCATTGTGAGCAGGGCCTTTTCCTAGTCCTGTTTTTTATTCTTCTTGGATGGATACAAGACTACTATCACAGGAAATGTAGTTTGACTCCTATTAAGTAATTGTGATAGGTATAATCCTAAATAGAATTTTAAACCCAAATTAATTCCATCATTATTCTATTGTCTTTCCCAACCTCTGTGAGCAAGAGAGAGAAGCCCAGAAACCACGTTGTGTCAGACCCATGGAATATTATGCAATGTTACATTGCGATGCACTGCACACACTGCAATTGCATTTCATTGACGAGCTCCTGAAAATATCCGTTTCCCAAAACTCAAAATATGAAAATATGAACTAAGCTTCAGTATTACAGGACCTTCGCAGGAAAATACATAAATTAATATTGAAGCAATGTGTGATACTAATTTAAAGAAAAAAAATCTCTATTAACACGGAATGGTTGTGAAAGGCCCTATGAAAACATTTTTACCATATAGTCTGAGGAAGCGATGAATTCTACTGTAGAATTTTGGACCTCTGGACGTTTATGAGGCTCTCCATAAGATCGTGTCAGAGGATTGTACATGAATTCTTCAGGAACTAGAAAACAAGTATGTTTTCCAAATTTATGTTTAAACACGCGTAAAAAAAAATACAGCAGCTGCAAGCAAGCTAAAGCAGATGTATTTCAATTATCATCAGCAATAGAAAAATTTCACATTAAGGATATGTAACAATAAGGAACATTTCAAGCATCCCGAGCAACACCAAAATGAAGTAATTGGAAACAAAAGAGGCTCAATTTTGAACAACCACCTTGAATACAGCAATCTAAACAAAGCTTTTTACTACAAGCACAACCCAATACAGATTCTTTATCATAACCCGTAGCCTGGATTGCAGACAGTAATTACTGTTGTTATATTCCTTTTGCCTATTACAAAAACAGTCAATTGAGCAAGTTTATTTCATTACACAAGTCATCAAGACAAAGCGATTACATCTCAGTCTCCCCCAAGGGTGCAAAACGACCTTTTCCTTCAGAAAACATAGTACTTCTACCTGAAGATGTTTTTAAAGATCTCTAGATCATAAGACTACTGTCATCTTAGTCCAGTTGGAATACTTCCAAATACTTGCAAGAGATTATATAAATGCAACAATCTTCTCTTACAAGAAAAAAAAAAAAACACCTTACCATCATTAACTCTATAGCACAGATTGCATTTCCACCTCCTTTGATCAATGAAAGAAACAAATGGGTTGATGTATGTCCTGCAGGACCTGCACCTCACTATTGTGCTTGATGTTATTACTGGTAATTGCTAAAAAGAAAATGGAAAGCTGTAACAACAGTACCCAGAGAACATGATTTTGAAGTACAAAGTAGAATATCTGCGTTTAAAAAGTCTTTATATGACCTTTATTTCTCTTTTTCATGCAGAGTAATAATGATGCCCACTAAAAAATCCTCACATGTGAAACTGGAAAAATATTTAGTACTTTTGGCCTTAAATCTAATCTCACTAATGAAAGACAAGAGATTTAATGAAATTATTCTAGGAATTTTACAAAAAAGAATATAATACATTAGCTGCATTAAAGGAAAACTGAGCAAGTAAGGACAAAAATTATACAGTTAAAATACAATGGCTAATAAAGGAAATTATGCAAGACAGGGCAACTTTGGGTGACTAAAGATGCTCTACAGTAAACTTTTCATATAAAAAACAACACCACCACCACAATGTAAAGAAAAGTCATACCAGATAGCTATTCACATTTCCATATACATACAAATTAATTATACCGAGAGGAGTCGTTGAACTGTTGTGAACACAGCTTCAGTCTTTTATTGGGCTTAAATTCTATCAATATCCTTCATCATGCCAGTAATAGATTCACATCAGCATCCCCTTTCAAAAAGAAATCTAGTCTCCATTACTTGCCATTCACACAAGTAATAAGGAAAAAGTTTAAGGACCTGTCCAAATGTTTTCCATTATGTATTTCAACAGAGTAGCAGTTAGAAATTTTTTCCTCTCTCCCCTCTTAATCTCCCAGAAACTTCTTGCTTCTTCTATTAAACTTTGGACTTGTATTTCATAACTATTTTACTGTGTCTAGATCAAAATAGGACAAATAAATGTATTAAACACGTATTCAAACAGTAAGTTACCTTACCGTTAAGTCTCTAAAGGGATGTAGCAACAAACCCAAAGGAAGCTTAGCTTTATTTAACAAAGCCTGTGTCTGTGGAATATTTGTCAACGTACACCGAAATGAACTGAAAGAAATAAAAACGTGTTACAAATGATTTTTTGAAAAATATTAACAACAATGTGTTAACATCTAATTTTAAGATATTTTGAAATTTAAGAAATTGTATGTTCTAAAAACCTGACATTTCCAAAGGACAGAAACCATGTTTAAAAAAAAAAAAAAAACTCCCAAAGAATGCAAGAGTCTACCTCCTCCCCCAGTTTAATCATCATTATGATTTACAGTCAGTTTACACATTTATTTAAAGCTTTAAATAATAATCAGCCACAGAAAAATGTAATGTGCTGGTATAGACACAGTACACTTACTCTGGACTGCAGTTTAATTTCCTCAGATCAGAGTTCAAGTTGGGCACAGGGGCTGGAACTGACGAAACAGGCAAAATATTCCTATCTTGTGTAAGGTTTACTGGTCTCAAGCCTTCTGGCTGCTGAGAATGCTGTAGACTTAGTCCTCCTAAGGAAGAGGACAGCTGGTTCACACCTGGATATTGCTACAAAAATAAGAGTATTGCAAATGGGTAAGCACATGTTTAAAAATACAATCTTAAATCATCTTGCAATCCCAACTTTTCCCAATGTCCATTTACAGAAAGATACAGCAGTACTTAATAACAAAACTATATAAATAGGAAAGAGCTGGAGGGCCTTCCAAATATATTTACTACAGAAAACAAGGATTTCTTCTGTCTTTAAAGATGTTTCAAATATTTATTTCATATAAAAAATACCATAGCCAGGAGAAAGAATTAGGTCACAAGGCAACTCCGGGAAGTTATGTAGTCCAATTCCCTGTGCAAATACTAACTTCAAAGCCAACTTAGCTGGCTCATGGTCCTGTCTAGCTTGAGTTTTGCAAACTTCCAAGGACAGATGATTTCACAGTGCAACCTAGCCTAGGGCTTCTCCACTCTCATTTGGAAGAACTTTCTCCTTGCATTTCCAGGTGGAATTTTGCATGGAGCAACCTGTGACTACTGCCTGTGTGCCCCTGGAAAGAATCTAGCCTAACTCTGCTTTAGAAGGCTGGATACTTGAGACATATTCCCCCTTCTCTTCATCTCTCTTAAACAAAAGGCAAGTCCTAGCCTTTGTTATCACAAGACTTGCCAGTTTTATGAAAGAACATTTCAAGGCAGTAAATAAGAGTTGTCTGAATTTACAAAGTAGGTTAGTTACACCTCCAGTTTTGAGTTTAAAACAATTTTAGTTTAATTACACTCTTGAATTCACATTCACTTGAATTCAGCAAACAATGCTACCATAATGAAAATACCTAACACAGTGTTAAGGAGATCATGGATTACACTATAAATTTACCAAATTTAAGCCTGCAGCACCAATTATTTGGTAAAATTTGTTCCTGAATATAAAATGAAACAAACAAGCACAATGTTGAGCACACTCATTTCTTTCAGCCCAAAAAAGTAACTGAAGCATTGCCTCTCTTTCACATTTTGCAGTAGTCACTCCTGGGTATTAGACGCTGACTCAGTGCTACACTCAGACCAATAAGGAATCCTGATCATCTTCAGCAGCAGTTTTAACATATTTGCAGCTGGTCCTGCAAATCAGGGGGATTTGCAAATCAACAGGTCTGCTTTTCTGTATCCCCGCACACAGACTTTTCGGCACTGCCTTAGCTTTCGCATTTCCCCCAGCACACACATGCATGACCAGAGCCAGGTGATTGTCCACAACTTGTTGGGTATTTGGTGCTGTCAGAGACAGACCAGGAGAAGGGGGGGCTGCTCACCACTCACCCAGCACAGGGGCTGCACAGTTCTTGCATCTGGAGTCTGCACAGTGCTTTTGTTGTCACATGGTTTATTGCTTGAGATCATAAAGTAGGATATTGCTCCTAATCAAATATTTATTTTCTGACCAAAGATTCAGTTATGCTTCTTTAGTGTTTCTGTCACTAAAATATAGAACTTTTAAACAGAACACCTTAAAACTGATGCTCCAAATAAAAACTGGTTAGGCAAACTCGTTAAGTCTGTTTTCAGACACACTCAAATCTTTCATTCAGGAAGCCTTCTAATTAGAAGTCTCGGCTAGCATCCACTTGACACCAATATTATAATCAACATTTATTAGCACAAAAACTATAAAAAATAAAATATGAAAATACGTAGGAAAACAAATATAATAAGAACCTGTGGATAGTGCTGAAAGCCAGGATGGTGGCCTGGATTGCTGGGTTGCACAGGAGCAGGTGGTGTGGCATTTTGGTAACCAGGCTGCAGTGCTGGATATCCATAACCAAAGGGCTTAGATGGTTTTGACATCTGGGGAACTGAAGGAGCAGGGACTGGGCTGCTGGTCACAGACCGGCTCTCTGAGAGGACAAAAATCCCACAAGTACAAAACATACTTATTATCTGCCCCAGTTTAAGTGGAAACTCCCAAATGCTTAACCAAAGCAATACTTTAGATTTGTAATTTTTTTCCGTTATTGATTTATTTGCATTTATCAAACAAAAAATTACAAGCTATTAGCAAGAGAGGATACTGCAACTCATGCTGTAAATAAAATAAAATACATGTATGTTCATTTTTTTTAAATAAAAGTTTTTCACTTGCAGAGTTGTTTTTGCTTCCTGTTTCTTTACAACTATATTTTACTCCAGGATTTGACCTTGATATTAACTACAAAAGTAAAGCCCATTCATGCTTGGTTTCTTCCCAAGGTACTTATGTTTTTAAAACATGAAGTGACAGTACTATTCTCTAAATGTAGAGACAGAGCTTTTCTCAGAGTAATCTACATCTCCTCTGTAGAGCCTACAACGGTTTGGTCATGCTATTTTAAAAGGTTAAGTTCAAAGTAACACACAGATCTCAACTCAGAGAGCACATGAACAGTTGTAAAGAGATGAAAGCACTTCTTTAGAATTTAATGCCTACAAGCATGACCTAAATTTCAGAAATAAATTAAGCTTGGTAAAATCCACCAAGAAAAGTGGCAGCAAAACAAGAAAACCACTCAAAATCGAAACTACTTCTAAGCAGGTAGATTTGGCCTGTACAGTCAGAAAATCAATAGGAGAAGAACAAAACAAAACAAACATGCACACACCCAAAACTCAATCCTTTTATTACTTAAAGAAACAAGAAAGAACAAGTTATTTTTAAAATACACCTTTAGCAGAACCAAATGGATACTTTTGAGCTGAGGAATCAGAAGCCATAATCCTGCAGCTATACCTCTTCCATCCTTATCACGAGCTGGACATTATCTGGATAGCTACTATATCAGCTTTTTTACATCATGGGTACCTCTCTTTATACAAGAGCCCCTCCAAAATATCTAGGCCAACTATTGTGACATTCTGAGAAAACATGGCAATCCAAAAGAGTCAGATAGGTAGCCCCAGAGGTTATTCCAATTATTTTTCAAAAATATGGTTAACCTATTTACTTTAAATAGCATCTTTCCTAACCACCCCGAGTACGATAACTCTACATATTTAAAGACTGAAGAAGTCTTAGAATTTAGAACAAACATTCCTGATATCTCTTAGAGATAAGAGGAAGCAAAAGAGCAGTCACATTTTTCATATTTTCTTTACATGCTGATAAACAGAAGAAAACAACCTGATACAAGCATCTTGGGTTTTTGAAGCATCTTTTGGTGCATATTTATTATTATCAGCTACTAATATCAACACAATCAGGCATAGATCACAACCTAGAGAAAGCTACCCCATTTTGCAAAGAGCACACCCCCATTAAAACTCTCAGCATTACAATGGAAAACATGAATTAAAATACAATAAAGTTATATTTAATAATTCAATTTCTGCATTAATGCAATGAAAAATTATTTTAAAAAAAGAAGAAAAACATATACAGTGAATATTTAAGTCTCAAACAATTCAGAGTTAACGTACACCAACAAATGGCTCACCTGGATAGCCACCTCCTTCCAGAGCATCATAATTGTTCAGAACAGGAGAGGCACTGCTAGTAGTAGAGGAACTATCAATTGCTAAGAGGAAAAAAAGAAAAAAAAGGTACTTCTGAAACAGCATTTTTTTAAGGAATCTGAGGCTGAAGATTTTTTTTCCCCAAAAAACTTCGTAAGAAGCTCTCAAGAAAGAGTCCAGAAGAAAAACAAAAAAAAAAACCCACAAAAACACAGAACGCACTTGACAAAAGTGAGAGGGAGGAAGCAATAAGTAATTGTATCACATTTCCAAAAAAAAAAAAAAAAAAAAAAAAAGAGAGAGAACAGCAAAGAGACCAAAGGGAGACCAAAAAACAATGAGGAGTTTTCATAAAGCCATTAATATTTTCCTATTAAAAACTATCCAGATTATGTAAGATGAAGCAACGTGCAACATTTTTCAAATGCTCTCCCATGACTTCCTTCAGAACTTCAAACAACAAATGACTCTCATTGTCTTTTGGATGAGTTTTTCTTGAGATGGAAAAGCTGCACTGTGTAAATTTTATACTGACATTTATTTGCTTTTTCTTTCTCTCCATGCTGCTCTAATTAAGAGCTTGATTCAGTTTTGATATAAAGCTGTTTCTACTGAATATTGACAACAGCTCTCAATCTCAGTCAGAATAAACAAATTCTGGTGCAGTCAGAAGTCACAACTACGTAGGTATGGAACAGATGTTTCTGAATAGACTGCTAGTGCCTAATTTTTGTGCAACCTTCAGCCTCTACTCTGAATAGAAAAGATGACAAACATACATATTTAAAAACATTTCTACTACAGCCTTTTTAGGTACAATTACAAAGAAAAAGGACCAGGAAAGAAAAGAGATTAAATGTTTTGCTCCTTAAAATGCTACAAAGTGCAACACAAAGGAATTAGTAAATAGAAGCATTAAAAAACAAAAGTGTGTAATTTTTGTCATGTGACAGGCAAAAGAGAAGCAACAGAGGTTCACTGAGACTGCATTACTCAGAAGGATTAATGAAAATCATCCATCCCTTGGTGAAGTCAAAACTTTTTAAACGGAGAAATACAGTAATTGAAAAAGCGGTTCTTATATATGGAAAAATAACATTGCTGAAATTTGGAAAACATCATTTATACCATGGCAACATCACAAGTGTATAGATTCATATAAAGAAAATATGCTCAAAAACAATCAACTAAGAAACAGAAAAACTACCTCTAAGACATAAGACAGACAACTAGTTGTGCCGAGTCCTGCAAAGCAACAGTAGCTTCAAACTCTAAGCTTGCCAGTGTGTAAGGAAAGTTCATATTCTTGTTCTGTCTTATGCTAAACTTAAGCCACAACAGATGTCAGAATTTAATTTAGCACTGTAAGTACCACACCAGAGAATATATTAACAATGAGGGGAAAAAAGGAAACAACAGAAAACTTTAGACAATTACAGTGCTAATGACATACTTTAAAGATTAAATATAACTATTTAAATGCAGCAACTTTTGCCTTTACACAGTTTTAAAACCTCCTTTTAAAACACAGTTATTACAAGATTTAAAATGATGAAAGCACTATAAATCTTGGAAAGCTACCTAGTCACAAACAATCTGTATTTTTGGAAAAAACACAACAACAAAAAAAAACAACAAACAAACAAACAAAACAACACAACACTGGCACAACCTGAGCTAGAGACACATTAGGGTTTATATTAACTCCTGGTGACAAGAGAATAAATCACAAGGTTTATTAGTCACGTAGTCTAAGCATTGAACCCGGGTACTTATATCCTATACAAAAGAATGAAAGGCTAAGTAGGATGATCCAGATGTTAGCAGAAGTAGAGAACTAGACAGATAAAGATGCAAAATGTATGGAAACTTGTCCCTGTAACTAGAAAATAAAGGAGACAAATGTTTTAGTTGGTAAGTTTTCTGACATGTTCTTTATCAGAAGCCTTGGAACAGGTTTAGACAAAGATCTTTGTCTATGGGAAATTCTGGGAAATTCCGTAGGACGCTCTGCAACAAGATCTACTCTCCAGCTATTTTATCCTGGCCATGCTTTAGAAAGACAACTACAAAGGGTTCAAACAGCAGCTGCATCACAACCAAACTAATTTTTTTTTTTTTTTTTTTTTAATTCCAAAGCTGGGCAGTTTCCTGGCTATTAGAGGCTACTTAGACCTATGGATTACTCTGTATTAGGAGAGAAAAAGGGCAGGGAGTGGAAACGACAACTGAATTTCTGTATGTCTTTCTAAAGTTTATCCAATAACTAAACGTAACAATCGTATCAGTATTTTCTAAATGATCATGTGGATCCATTACATAAAAATAATTGTGACCTGAAGGTCATTATAGTTCTGCTCTACTCTCTATGAAATCACAGTAGGGGAACTAAGTTATTTCATAGTATTTCAGTTTTATGATTGTGTATTATTTTAACAAAATTCAGAATTACAAGACTCCAATTTTTTCAAACAAGTTATAAAAGAAACTTGAGGGAACGGTTATAAAATTTTGTTCTCCTCACAAATAAATACTCAAAGGCAACATATACAAGTGGGAGTAGCACATCAGTACAAGGCAGGTAGTGTACCATCACAACTTACTTCTGTTTAGCAACAAAACCAAAACCAAAAGGCTTTTTACATCATTATATCATACATAGATTGCAAAGACACTTTTCTGAGTTCTGAAGAAAAAAAGTCTCTACTTCTGTAGTAAGAAATATGGAAGTAATTTCAAAAACAAGCAAGTCTGAAAGTACAGAGAGAATCCTTGCAGTCAAGGACATAAAAAGCTGTTTGTCTTTATAAAATAAAGCCTTTTTAAACATGTAAATAAACTTTTCAAGATCACCACAAAGCAAACAAGCTAAAATTGATCTGATGTGCTTGAACTACATAGACATGCCCTAGGAAATGAAAACAAAAGCAGCACAGATTCATTTACTGCTTTAAAAAGCACACTAATGACCTTCCCATATTTACTTCACTACCTGAATTGTAAACGTTCCTAAACAGAGGGCAGGAAACAAGAAAAACATTTGATATGATACTAATGGCATGCAGTTGCTTCACTGCATTAGAACATTAGTAACTATTAGTCTAAGTTTCAATAGCCAGACATTTTCAGTTAAGAGTTTAAAACCTATTGCATATCAAAAAACAGAGAGCCTTACAAGTTGTGAATATTATGTTATTAGATACATAAAGTATCTGATATTCATGTGACCAAAAAGATTGCTTTCATTTTGCATTCCCAGTACAGTTGGGAATTTTCCAGTTAACCTTATGCATCATGAGTCAGACTGACTTTTTGGCTTAAAAAAAAAAAAAAAAAAAAAAAGGTTTCAGGGGATCGAAATGCCCAACAAAAATTTGGCTGAAAAAGAACAAGATATTGGTGTAAAGCTAAAGCCAACCTGCTTCCTCATCCTCCTCATCCTCTTCCTCATCATCTGAACTTGATGACAAGGGAGCTGGTGCAGAGCTAGCTTGGTTATTAACATATCCACCATACTGCATGCCTGTGAAGTGGAAAGCACAAACATAAGAGTCATACAGACAGAAAGATGAGAAACAAAACTCACGAATTACTGCATTAAAAGTGGAAGAAATTAGGCATACCAGAGAGAATCCCAACATGCAAATAATTAAACCTACAGCCCTAGACTACTGAGAGAACTAGACACGCTATGTGAACAGTACAGCAAACAGTTTTTAGTGGGCTAGTTGGATTAAGTATTAGAAGTATACAGAACTAGCAGAAAATGACATATATACACATTTATATGTATATATTTGTTATAAATTTGTCCACTGGAGTACTTTCATGAAACCAGGTGTGTATATATGAATACATGCACACACACATATCCCCATATACACACATACATTCATACCCACAAACAAGGTTTCCTTCCTGAATAAATTTAAATTGGGCTGTGAAATGTTTATATTAAAATTGTTTGGTAAACCTGTACCTTTTGAAGCAGAAAACAGTCACTTCTCTGGAATTCTGAACTTTGGTAGAAGGTAATGAAATATACTGTCATCCCAACTTGTAGGAGTGCAAATACTCAATAATTTTTAAACTGGATAAACTTGAAAACTTGGTTAACATTATTTTAAAAGTAGTGCCTAAACTGAGACTCATAGATCCATATGTAAGCACCTGGATATACTGTCCACTTCTAATGTCTGCGGACAACACAACTACTAATCAGTGTGTGTGTGTGTGTGTATTTACAATACTCTAAACAAATGTAAGCAATACACAACAAAAATAGACAAACACACCATTTTTAAATGCAAAGCTTATAGTTAATATGCAAGATTACTGATTAAATTGAAGCACCTCCATGAAATCTTAAATTTCTCTTGTCACAGGACACATTTAGAAAGGATTTATATACTCGCAGTCTCACAAAGATATCCCAAAGAGATGCAAGTGCCCACTGCAAGCTTAGCAATCTAAGAGACTGTTGTAAGAAGAAAATAACCTCCTTGAAGCTCAAAGTAACAATTTGGGATTTTTTCCAGCAGAAACACTGTGTCACCGTTAGAATAAAACTCTTTAAGTACTAAAGAGAAGCGTCATAAGGAGTAACAATCCATTTTGAATATGCTATAGTAATCTTTTTCCCCTCCCTTCAATATGGGCTAAAATACTGTTAGTTCCTTGACTTAAAGAATCTTACGGAACCCAGGAGAACTGATTCAATTTCACTTAAAGAAACAATTAACAGGCTCAGGATGAAGGGCATCTATTCAAACAATGAAAGTAAAAAGGAAACAAAAAGCAAAACAGTACCACAATTCCTTGTGAAGCTGTAACTGTCATGCAGACCTTAGCGCAGGAAGACACTGGCAATACTCTAGTTGCTCAAGTACCCTCGCACTTTGAGGGGAGGCTCATACCAGCTAAGCCTCCCTGGAATACAATATTCACCATGATGCAGAAACACCACAAATGCCACCAAGGCACAACACACTTGTTTCTCTGCTCTGATAAAATGCAGCACCAACTCAAGAGACAAGATATTCTCATCTTTTACGATGGCTCCTAGGTGCGTCTGTTAAGGATTCTCCATTTTCAGCCCCAAGCCAGACCATGGCTGAAGGGAACATAGCTTTTCTCAGACCTGGGACAGTAACTGAAGAATGGGACAGAGCTCCATAGTTGTGAAGGGAAAGAAATATGATGACATATGGACTTGCCATTCATTAATGTAAATAGAATTAGATCCATGCAGACTTCTGACAATTTATCTACAGATTCCTGACATACATATTTTCCTGGTTTTAAAGTAGATTAATTGAACTACATATTGCACTACAACTCTTGCAGCTAGTAATAGCTAAAAATTTAGTGAAGTGTTCATCAGGAACTGCCATGATTTGTGTTTAAGGTATCAAATGTTCACACATTATACAGCAATAACTGCAAAAACATATAGATATTTGCACATTATGGCAGGCACAGTTAAACAACTAAAATCCTTTTTGTCATTTAAAACAGTTATGCTATTTCTTTAGCACAGATAAAAGCCTTTAAAACACCTCTACAGTACAAACAAATTCTACTCAGAACCAAATGAGTACTTCCACGTGAGCCTAGAACTACAAATTAAAACCACAATTCCGTAAGTTTGAATTCAGACTCAAGCTAGTTCCCTTAACAAGGGCTAGCACAAGCAAATTGCTAGTTCACCTCCAATTATGCAATTCAGGGATTTCAAGAGGATCTTCTGAGTTTCAATTACAAGCTTTTTTTAAAAAAAAAAAAAAGAAGGGAACTAAAAGAAGGGCTTTTTAGGGACGTTAGAGTGCCAACATGACAGACAGTCTAAAGATGAACAGGCCAAGGAAACCAAATAAAAGAGCTAAAACAGGAAAGAACCAAGGAAGTTCAAACAAGGAACACTAAGGCAACCTAACAAGATACAAAAGATGTACTCCAGACAAGTACAGAAGTGCTGTAAAGCCTCAAAAATACCGATACAGAAGTCTGTATTTTAACTTCCCCATTCCCTTTTAGTACCTTCCTGAAGGGCCGACTCTGGTGCCTCGGTAGCCGAGGGTGCAGACCTTGGCTCTGCTGGATGGCCTGAAGCAGGTGTCCTCATGGATGAGATGGCAGGTGAGGAAGCAGCCGTTCCAACCCCAGGCTTGGTAAACTGGGCCTTCTGGGTTCCCAACTGCGCAGGCTGTAAAGAATCAATGCCACCTGAAAACAAAATCAGAAGGTAGGACCACTTTATTTGTATTTGCATAGGCAATTAAACAAAGAAAGCTCTTACATTTAACACAAATTTCAAAATACCTACAAAAACAATACAGTACTTCAAAGAGAGACTTTCAAAAATATATGAATGGATATTCCTCCCACAAGCAGGAAACCTGCAAGTCATCAGCGAAGCTGACCAGTATTCTGCCTCCTTCACACATTTGACACTTGGCAATTTCGGTGCTCCTCAGTTCTCACTCATAACCCAAGCAACCTGCTTCACGCAGCCCTGAGTATCACACAGAGAGTCTGATGCATTTTGAACATCTGGAGTAGATATCGTTTGCTTAACCAATGGAAGAAAAAAAAAAAAAAAAAAAAGGCTAATCAATGCTTTGACAGATTTAATGCCGTACCATTGAAATTCTTACCACAAAGGGACAATATAACTTCCATGAAGAAAGGTATGAAAAGGGTCATCGTTCTTTACAAAGAAAGAACTCATCATATTACAGTTCCTTCATAAAACTGCTCACCTATCTGCTAAAATAAATACAACAACAATAAGGAATTGATTTGATCAGCACTATACAGAAAGCAGAAATCAAGCAAGAATGAAATCTAAATATTTATATTTAAAGATCTTAAGCTACAGAACTCATTTGATGCACATACAATTTTAGTTTCTCCTCCATGTGCATGCACATGTATGAACAGTGCAGTTAGTACATTCCTAGGCTTTTTCCTTAAATATCCCAGCTGATATGCAAAAGGACTTTATTGGAAAGTTGAGGCACTTCTTTTTTTTAAAACTTGGAGCAAGGTGGAAGAGAAGGCTTAAAACACTCCTGTTGCTCTAATTTACCTTCTAAGTCAATAACACACATTTTTCACCATCTTAATGGCACCACTTCCAGCTGTTATCTATTTGCTATTCAAATTTCCTGTTAAGCATACATACTCCTTTTGTGTAAGGATTTATTATCTAAATCTAGATTAAACATACAAGTCTCCAAAGTACACACAGTATTTGCTGTCGAAATGTACTTGCTCTCTCTGCTGCTACAAATTAATGCCCTTGCAACCTCTCTACAGAAGCACTAGCACCTATCAGCAGAAATTTTCTTCCCAATGCAGCCACGCAGCTTCCTCAAGTAACATATGAGATGACAAGGGAAGTTTTTCCATAACATTAGTGCATCTACATAGGTGTTTAAGCAGATGTAGTTGTTCATGCTGTTTTCCATGCCTGAAGTCAATGCAGCAATAGCTTCCAAACCCTGCAATATTCAATACCAGTCTTAGAGCACGCTAAATGTTAGAATGCTGCACTGTCACAGTTCGAACTCAAAATTAATTTACATTTGGATTAGCTGAGGAAGCATTTTCCTGCAAAGTCCTAGATTCTTATTCTCAAGCAAAAATTATTCAAAAACTCCTTCAAAATAACAGTGATCCTTCGCATGTGCGGTTAAAACAACCAACATATAAACTTCCTTTATAAACTGTGAGCAAAAAATAATGTATGCATTACAGAATCCAACCTGCAAAATTAAACATTAAACCTTTCTCGGTGATTTTGGGAAGTTTTGAAAAGTCATAAGAAAGGAAAATCAAAAGGTACATCAGTGCAGTGGTATTTTCTCTAGTTTACTCTCATCTCTGAGATGAGAATACTTTCTGTTTTCATGTGATGCAGCTACAATCTTGATGTTTTCCAACAACACAGCACAAACTACTGCAATACTGACCACTTCCCTGCAATAACTGCCTCCCGTTGCCATGACTCTGTATCTCAGCTGCTGAACATTCCCCTTTCTCCAACCACACCTCAGCTGATTTACAGGATTACAGGATTATAGCCTACATTCCTATAGAACTGGGGCAGCAACGACTTTAGATCCTGATCTGACATAAGGGGAAGTGAGTGCATGGGCTAAAGAAATTAAAGTGTCTACTACTCAAGCAAAATGCCTACAATTCAAGCACTGTAATTAAAGACCCAGGAAGCAAGGAAAGCCATCCCATTAGCCTCAGGAGTTCTTTCCCCCTCTCCAGCAGGAAAGCATGGTTTAAAAAGACTCTAGTGAAGGTCGAGCATCTTTCTTAGGTTTCCTCCTTTCCTCGAGTTCTCACTTTTCAGACAGCAGTTGCCAAAAAGTTTTGGAACTGCAACAAAATCTGGTTACAGGTTCTTCATACATGACATGTGGCAGTTTAGTGGCTTGATTTAAATAGATTTCAGTAACTTTAGGGCTTACCAACACTGTACATTTACATTTTCATCAGTTTACTTCAAAAATCCAACTAGAAATTTAATGTTTACAACTTCTTCAATCCAACTAGAAAAAAACTCAGATGTCACTATACTTCTGAAAGACTTATGCCTTCTTTTCTAAAATCTTGTTTAAATAAACAAGTTTTATTTAAAGACATCATTCTATAAACAGAACATTCTCTTTTTAACCTTTATACATGTCAGTGTCCACTAACTGCACCTAGTTATTATTGAAGAATACATAGAGACAGTAGCATGTCTTCATCTTTTAGTGCTCACTATTACAAAGATTTGCTTATTTCTAATTTAAATTTAAAGAGAAGTGAGGATTTTTCCAGAGCATAACAACAATAACGACAAACTGTCTTACTGGCACTCCTGGTCTAGTAGTGTAATATTTTATCAAATATCTTTACAAAGAACACAAAGGAATTTCTGCATGCCTTAGAAGTTTTTCAAGAAGTTTTGCTGAAAACTATCCATTGAACAGATTGTAATTGCTTTCCAGAGGCACTGTTTCTGTCACAGGGAACAGAGGTGAGAAGTAAATATTCTGAAAGAAAATCTGCTTAGGAACCATTCATCAATGCCTGAAATTCTTCAAGTGTTATATTCAAAAGCTTTACAGAGATGCACAGAAAAGAAAAACGTTTTCAAGATCCATCTCTTAAAAAAAAAAAAAAAAAAAAGAGCGAAAATAAAAATATGTCAATTATTCCATCTGAGACTACCAAGACTGCACTGGAAAACTTAAAATATGTCAATCCACCTACCTCCCCGCCACATACAAATAACAAACACAACCCAACTCTTATTCCAGGATCAAAGAGCTACGAGAATATTTTTTTTATAGGACAAGTGTTGTAACGATTGAATTTTTGATATATTTTACCCAAAATATGGTAAAGTCAGGTATCACTGGGGGCAGTCTGTTGATTCACACACATCCTAAAGACTGTCATTCTTTAGTATTAAATAAGAAGGGGCACATTTTCTAATATTCCTTTTTAGGCAGATGGATTCATTAATTCAAAGCTAATGCAGTTAAACACAACAATTCAATCTGATCAGCTGCTTAAGCTATGTCATAACATGGTTGAGTAATTACTTGTACCACCACCAGAGCAAGGGTGGAACTACAGCAGTCTAAGCCTGAGTGTTTTAAACTACTGTGAAGCTGCACCAGGGCTGCTATTGGATCGGTATTTAAAGCCCATCAAGCCCACAGTGGCCAGTAAGACAATCCTGCTCTCCCTTTAGCCTAGCTACTGTTTGCTGCCTTGATTTGCTCTCTCTCAATGAGTAAATATTGAAGTGTGTGTGTGCTGAATTTAAGCCAGGAATTTGATCTAGCTGGAAAGAAGTAAAGAGGGGAAAAAAAATAAATAAATAAAAAAGGAAGTGTTACTTTCCAGATCAACCAGTTCCACAATCCAGTCCACGACGCAACAAAGCACAGGGCATGCTTTTTTCAGCAGCATTAAAAGCTCAGGAAGTGTGAGTGCAGTGTAAGTGATTATTGCTACAGTTTGGGAAATTAACCAAGTGCTGCTGTATCGCTCAGAAGTAACAGAACTAGTAGATTGGTGTTATCAGCATTATTTCCATAACTACAAAATGTGTAGCTATTATACATCACTACCACAGTCCATTCTATCAGCTCTTTGAGATTCAGTACATGACTTCAGAGAAAAAAAGAAAAAAAAAAAAGACTATCTATTGTTCATATTGCTCTTCATGTTCTGGTCAGCTCCATTGATTCACCTTAATACAGCTGTTCCTTACAAACAGTATTTTTATAAAAAAAAAACAGTTCTCCAAGATGCAATAGTTCTCCAAGTTCTCCAAAAATTAATTCAAAATAATTGGCATATAAATGGAAAATTTCCGTAAATAAAACAAAAACAATTCAAACAAATGAGAAATATTTTTCATGACTATTGCAAGACTTACTATTCTGGAATGATACTTGCATTTTACCAGTATCTGGCTACAGATGCTATGTGCAGATTCTACAGATTCTATGTTTTTTTTTTTTTCCTGCAAGAGTTTTAAACCTTTAGTCTTTGAAATAGTTTGTTTTCATTCTCAACCCTGAAACATCATTAACTTTAGAAACTCCCTAAGCCTTTTTTATTATTTTCTATTTTGTTCTACGCTTCTGAAATATTAAAGAAAATGCACATTCACAGCAGCATGCAAGGATGAGATTCAAATCTGCTATTCAGTCTGCAATAACTGAAGGACATCATTCCATCTTATTTTGAAGAAAACCAAATGTAACATTCAAACTAAAAACAGTATCTGCATGCACCAGGTGAGCTTGATTTTGAGTTAAGCTTAACCTGTTTTCCCAGTCAAGCCTTTCACATCATCAAAAGCATGTTCTTTGATAGGCCCTTGGGCTTAGGAAATCTCAGCTTCAGGGCCTCCTACAATAATTCCAATGTCTAACTATAATCTGAAATACCTGATTAAAAAAAGAAAAAAACTACATTTCTTTAGCATCTGTACCATCATAAAAGGAAAACTATTAGTCTTGCACAGTTCACAAGTCAGAAATGCAGGAGATATGAAACATTACGAGTACACAAAAAAAAGGAATTGGAAAGAAGTTCTTCCCTGTATCACAACTGGAATTATTTTGCATAAGCTGCTTGGAGAATGTTGTCCCATAGCAGACAGTCTGGGCAAGGTGTCTCAATGTTCAAGCGCTTCCACATCTCAACCTCTTCTATTCCCCTCACAAGGCACTGCCTATCCTATGGACTTGTGGCCAGTTTTCCCCAAGAAGCAGCAGAAGCTGCAGCTCCTAGCAACTACTGACTATATTTTCCCTCCAATTTGGCAGTCCTCCACCACATCCTCTACTGCTGTATCCCTACTAAAAATGTCATGTTATGGCTTACAAAATCAATTAAAACCACATAAACGTATGTCTCATTGTTGAAATGAATCTTTAAAGCTCTAATTGCACAAAATACATTTAGGTTTCCATTGTTTTTAAAGTGTCTGTTTGAAAAAGTACCAACTCAGTTCATCAAATTCTCTAGCCAGAAAATAAAAATCTTCAGCAATTAATAGATTAGCTGTTACCATAAAGACCGTGGTGAACAAAGGAGAAAAACTTTAGGGATGAACAAGTACAGAAGTCAAAATTATAATGCAGTAATTCATGTCGCGAATAATAAAAAGCAACAGAAGCACATGGTTTCTACAGTCTCCAACAGACACCCATAAGTTTACTATCCTTTAAACAATACTGTACCTGGATTTATTTGGTTGTTTGCTTTAGTCAGTGATCCAGCGAGATTTCTGCTGAGGCTCTCTTGAATGGACTGAGCAGGTGAAATCATCGGCAACGTTGAATTATACCCCACAGGAACATGCTGCTGAAGTGAATGAGGTACTGCTGTACTCTGGCTAGAAAATGCATTTGTCTGTTTAAACTGTCCAACATCAAGTAGGCTCTGAGAGGTACATACCTGCCCATACACACTGTCAACAGCTGCAGAAGGATAGGAAACAGCAGGATACATAGGACTAGAAACAACAGGCATAGCGTAATGGTCAGAATTAAGGGGAAATCCCTGAGATGCAACCGAAGAGCTGACAGAAGTGCTGTAGTGATTACCAAACGATGAATAGGACTGCTGAGCACTGGTATGTAAGTAAGATGCAGATGATATTGCTCCTTGAATAAGTCCTTCTGCTGAGCCTGCAGTCAGGGGAGACGTGTTGTTGTATAGTTGTGATTCCTGTGTATTCAACACGTTGGTACTCACAGAAGGTATCATAACATTTTGTGCTGGTGCTGAATAGTAAGTAGAGTGGTAATTGGCTCTGTACTGATTATCCAAATGCGGAGAGACAGCTTTATTGGGCACTTGTGAATAGTGTCCTGAGGGCACACTATAGTTTGGAGGATGTAAGCCATAGCCAGCAGGGTACTGCATTGGACTCTGCACAGGACCTGAAATGAACAAAAAATGTAACATGAATTTAAAGTACTTCCAGTAGTAACTCCAGTGGACTCTGTACATAACGTAACAAACAACAGGTTTCTTCTTGTTTCTTCTCCCTATCTTTGAAGTCATAGAATCATAGAATGCTTAAGGTTGGAAGGGACCTCTAGAGATTATCTAGTCCAACCCCCCCCTGCACACGCAGGGTCACCTACAGCAGGTGGCTCAGGACTGCATCCAAGCGGGTTTGGAAGATCTCCAGAGA
>JAYECN010837113.1:0-22205 GCA_035222435.1 Microcambeva ribeirae
CTACTATGGGAAGGTGAAACTATCTCTAGTCTTTCCGTACATCGCGAGATCTTCCGAGCGCCGTACCCTACAGGATTGTATCAGAATCACCCTGATACAATTTTCTTTTTGCATTTTTTTTTCTTCTACCTTATGACTCGGTATATGTGTATTTAAAAGTGTTCGGTTACACTGTGGTCAGTCAGTGGGTGGTGTTTATGACTCTTCATCGTCTTTGACTGAAGTGAGCACATGCATGTGTTGTATCTTTCTGGTCAAAGGAGATAATACAAGTCACATTTATAATTTTCATGCAGTCTGTTTACTACTGTGTTATTTTTTATAAAATATGAGTAAACTGAATGATCAAATTTGGAAACAGAACTAGTGACCTGAGACCACAAGAACAGGCTATCAGATGTTAGAAATTGTGCTTTAGGACCCTGGCAGTGGGGACTTATTTTCTGTTTTCTAGCCATTTAATGTTATCCTGATTTGGTGGCCACTTATTTTCTGTATTTCTGTCAGCAAGGACTGTTTTCAGTCCTGTGGAAGGAAGGTTGTACAAGTATCTATGAAGTATTCTTTGATTTTTTTATTAGAATGGGAAGCTAGAGATGAGCCTTCCAGGACAAGTGAAACTGTGACATTACCCCTTATCCACAACAGAAAATTGTTTTATTTTGGTTTGTTTCTTAAATAAACAGATCCCCAAATTGACTTCCTACCTGGTTATTGTAGTTAAATGCTGCTGAGGCTGTAGTTTAACCACAGTGCTGAAAGAGTGACTTGGTCACTCTGTGTAGTTGCATTGGAAGACATCAACAGAAATCAGGTGTGGGGCTAGATGTGTCATTCATTAGCAGTGTAGCACCTTGCATTTTTATAGTCGGGGTGGATGCAAGAAAAAAGTATTTCCAAAGATTTTCTGACTTTGTCGCAGCCTGGGCTTTGCTCTGTTGCCAAGATGTTCCTTCTTCCAAATGGAGCTGCTGGTCCCACGTGTTTTACCTAGGTTGCACATGGCACCCTGTGCTTCTGTCATGACCTATATCTCATTTGAAAAGTCCTCTATTTCTTTGCTGATTCCATTTAAGATGTTTGTTTGCTAATCATATATCAGATATTCATTTCTTTTCTGTCAGATGTTGATGTGAGTGACTAAAAGTGAAGGAGGCAAGAGAGTTTGAAGCTGTGGGGCAGCAGATGAATGCACTGTGGTATGAGCTGCTGTGCTTCAATAACTTCGTAGGGAGTAACACTGAAGTGATTGAACTTCATGTGTTATTTAAAGAAGGGATTATCAGGGTGTATTTTCTCAGCTAGCTTCTGCCTGACTAGTCATGCTGACAGGCAATACAGACGTTTGTCCCAGTGCTAGACCGTAATGTCACAGAGGGAGAGTAGTGTGTGTAGATACATACGTGCATGTGTTACTGTTATCTATCAAATAATACTATCTACTGGCAATTGCTCTAGTCAGAGTGATAAAATAAAAGAGGATGTGCAGGGAATCTGTGTACAGGATGTTTACTAGGCAGCATATTCGCCCTTATGCTGTTTTCGTATGAGTCTATTCAAAATTCTGGCTGCTGCTTCCCCTCCTTTGGTCTCCAGATCCATGATAAAGCTGCGGCTGCTGCGAAGTCGCTGGATGCGGGAGTGCCATGGTAACTGTATCGGCTGTGCTCCCGCTAGCGTGTGCAGAGCTCTCCCCAGCCCGCAAAGGCAGCAAGGGCTGTCAGTGCCAAATTGCAGTTGACTGGTGCAAGTCAGCTTTGATAAGTCCATGAAAAGTCTTTTACAAAAGAGTCTGCAGATTTCAGTCTTCTAAGAGAGAAGAAAGATAAATGGGTCCTGTCAAATGTTTTGCATCTTCCACTGCTGCCCCCCAGTCTATATTTTCCTTACTGCACATCTCAGCCACATGCTATATGTGTTTCTATAAGGCTGGACCACTCTTCATGTACTTTCCACCCAGGTCTGTAGGAAGAAATATTCTGATAGCATGCTGGTGCATCAGCTGATTGCATACAATGTAACACTGGAAACTTTAGCTGGGGCAAGGCTGATTAAGAATTACCTTTTCTAAGTCTCTCCTGCATAGAAGTAGAATGGCAGGCATTAACCCTTACACTTCTGTTAACCAGCTAGTCTGACTTAGCCAGATTGTGAAACTGGCCAAAATGTGAAGAAAATCAGCCCTTCCTGTGCGTATGTATATTCGTTTGTTTTTTCCAAACACTCTTAGTCACTTCTACTGTAATTATCAGCTTCAGTTCAGTGGTGAGCCAGCCCCAACAAAGACTAACCGAGGCTAACTGCAATTTGGGGTATATATTATGCAACTTCTGGATAATTTGCAGACATAACTGTAAGAATCAGCCCTCAGTGTGTTACATTTTCGTTATCTTCTTGGTAAATACTTTCGTTTGTATGGCGCAGTTGTAAAACAGAAGCTTTTTCAGCTGGAAGTCATTTCCACCCACGTGCTGCTCCCTTTGCACACAGAGCTGACAAAGGCAACAGAATGGGGAAGCAAGAACAGAGCTGTTTAGGGGTTGTGGACAGGAGGCTAAACTTCCTCGCATTTACCCTGCTGCTGCAAGCTGCCTCCACACTGGAATGGCACATGGTGGTTTTGTCCCAATTAGTAATTGGACTAGTACAGAGCACTACTTTCTTTTCTCTTTCCATGTGTCTAGTTTATTCTCCTCTTACTTCTGAGGTACCCAAGTCTGAATACTTGTCACAGTTGGGAATGTTGTGCTCTTTCAGACATCACTCCTTGCAAGAATGGAGGAAACCTATTTATGATTGGCCCAGAGTGTATTCTGCCTGTGTGCAGTGAGAGCGTTAAGTGACAAGTTAAAGATCAGAAGTTGAAATGCCACTAAGCATGTAGATTTACAGGTGTGTTTTGTTTGTCTTTTCACAGTGCTAACAGTTAACGGAAAAATAGAGAGGGCCTTTAGATGCGCTTCCAATCTCTTACACTGATGTACATGTGCAGGGTCTGCAGGACAGGCTAACGGCACGTGTAGGGTTTAATGCTGCACTAGCCTGGCCTCGTGCGTTCAGCTGCTCGGCTGCATAGCCCAGCACGGAGGGGAGATGCTTTGTGCGCAAGCAGGACGGCTGCGCTTAGCACAGCGAGGCAGGAGCCTCGCAGCAAGTCTGGATTAGCAGTTTCATGCTCACGCTGCCGTGGCATCTCTGCTGCTGGAGGCAGCAATGTCTCAGGTTAGGACCTCTATACGGCACGCTGCAGTGCTGACCTGCCCTAAAGCCAGCAGGCTGATGGAGTGGAAACAGCATAAAACTAGAGTAGAACCAAAGAAAGTTTTTTTTGTTTGTTTGTTTTTGGTAGTATCAGAATGCCTGATGAAGAGATCCAGAAAGAGGTAATAAGTGGGTAAATAATAAGTAATAAACAGTGCCATTTTAATGGTTACATTAATTCAAATGGAAAGCAACAGCAAAGAAGCAGTGCCTGTAAGTGTTGGCTTGCAAGTAAGAAAGCGGATGGCCAGGGATGGTGATTTCAGAAGGAATGAATTCTGCAGAGATAAAATTGCTACCATAGAAGTGTCAGTTTGTGTAAAAATGATCTGGATGTTGCAGCTTTCCTGGCAGGTTGTTAGTGTCTGGACAAAGATCTTCCTGAGATGAGCAATATCAGATTTAGCAAAGCTCTTAGGCCTCTCTTTATACACTCCTCCTGAGCAAGGATGTTTTCCTAGTTGTTAAACATAGTCTAAAGCACAGAAGGGCACTGGATAGAGTAGTTGATAGTAGAAACTCAGTGCTCCTTTTAAGCAGGATTTCTATCCTGATGCTCATTCCAGCCATTGCGCAATAATTATGCGAGTGCTGAAAGTCCATACCTGTTTAAAGCTCCTTATCCTAGCTGAAATGGATCTTTTTTATTAGAATGCTTTTCTTCTTGAAAAAAAAAAAAAAAAAGGCACGCAGAAAAGGTCATTACTACAAAAAAATTAGATGAGGTAAGTTTGCAGAACTGCTTAGTTCCCCCTGAGGCTTCAGGCTTCGGAAGTGTAAAATTAATCACTTCCTTTCACTTATCTTCATTAACCATTTATTTAGGGGGGAAAAAAAATAAACTCTTCAAAGAGGAAAAAACTGCAGGCAATTCTGCCTTTGTGACATTTCTTAAAATGTTCTGAATTGTATATGCGTTTTTCACCCTTCTGTGAAGAAGCTATAGCCCTCCTTCTAAAGTCTTGTGTACATTTGAAATGACTTCAGATTATTTTCTACTAATTATACATAGGAATGACCTTGTTCTACTAAGAGACTGCAAGAAATCTAAAGGGGACAAATGCACAAAAAACATTCATATCATTGTCATGTTAAAACTGTAATTTGAATAATTTTTCACTTAAATGTGAAAACAGTCTGTTCCTGATCCTTACTCTTTTAATAGCAAATTACGTCTGGATCAGTAATACTTACAGTGTCTGGCTGTAACTTGGACACAACAGCATATTTGTATCACTGCATTTTAGGCTGAAAGTCATTTGGCAGTTCTCCCGGCTGTAGAATTTGCTGTGGAAGTGCTTTTTAAATGGCTGAGACCAGGAAGGGCAGCTGTTCCAGTTGCGTGTCAAAGCCTGACGTTGCTAAGTGATGGCAAGATAGTCACCTGTTCTACCATTTACAAGACCCAAGTGCTTAAAAAGAAGGAAGCAAATAGCTTTATTTTCCACTAACTCCATACAAGATGTTTATTCACTCTGTGCTGAAAGTATCAAACCTATGCAGCCCTTTTAATCCAACTAAGATATCCAAAGTTTTAAAGCTTCTGGGACAGCAGCTATTTTTCTCAGCCTACTGTACTCTCCAAATACAATATTATGTTAGCTGAGAAGGGAGATGGTAGAGGCAATTAGTGATTTAAAAAAACGTTTTTTAGGACAGCACTTTGTAACCTACTTTAAAGGCAGGGAAAAGGTGGTATTTGTAGCTTTGTCAGAATATGTGAAATGTGTCTCGCTGATTATTCTTTGCCTATAGTCTGCATATCTGAGAAGATTTACAATCTTTTTTTTTCTTTTTTTTTCTTCTTAAAAGAAAAAAAGGAAAGAAAGATTAAATCGAGGCTATTGTACTTCCTAACTGTTTTGAGACTTACTGAAAATATAAGGAGCAGGGGATTTTCATTTCTAATTTGTCTACTTATTTTACAGATAGGAGAAATTTGATAAAGATTTAATTGCCCTTATATCACAGGTGAGTCATTTGTATTCGGCTGAAGTCTGTCTGCTTAATAAAGTATTTGTTCAAAATAGTCCCTCAAAGGGAGATGCTGAACAATTTATTCAGAGTCATGACTCACTGGATCTCATTTTTTTTATGAAAGAATTCTCAAGACATGTTAATTTTAAGATCTCATCTATTAAATTCTTGATTAATAACGATAAGAGTGTTGTTTTGACAGCATATTGAGACTTGAGGGATTTATGGAACTGGTGCTGTCTTTTCAGAGGAGGAAGTTTTCAGCAGAGGTGGACTTGCACAGATCCAGATTTGTAGCTGGGGACCGCTCTGGGAAAGAGTAGAAATATTGCTGTAGGTTGCCTCCCCTTGAGATAACAAAAACAAGGCATGTCCCCATTGGTATAGTCTGCCCTTCATCCAGAGAATGGAGAGTGGTTGCCTATTATCAGAGGAAGGGCAGGGTTTGCATGAATAAAATCTATGTTGGCATCAGTGATTGTCCTACTTCTCACTCCTCAGAAATGAGCTTTTCTCAAG
This sequence comes from Microcambeva ribeirae, assembly GCA_035222435.1. Taxonomy (NCBI): domain Eukaryota; kingdom Metazoa; phylum Chordata; class Actinopteri; order Siluriformes; family Trichomycteridae; genus Microcambeva; species Microcambeva ribeirae. The sequence continues at coordinate 5,758 of JAYECN010837113.1, forward strand.
TTTCACATCTGTGCACAACACAGATTGCTCTTTGAATTCATACTTGCAATTTGGAGCTATTTCCAGCAGTGAATTCTGACTGTAGAAGCGCTTTCTCCTCGAGTCAGATGTTTGAGTTTTATGTAAAAAGTATACTCTTTTGAGATGCTTGATACTCTCATTCTTTGCTTTGATGTTCCCAGACTCTTTTGAAAGTTGCTGCAAAATCCTGTGCATTTAACATCGCTCTTTTGGATGACCTCTTCATTCACCATGAGTAATGAATGGAACAGAAAATTGAGTTTATTTCATTGAGTAATGAATGAAAGAGAAAATAGTGCTGCTTTATTTTACAGCACAGCCCTTGCTGAAAATAGTACCTGTCTATATTTTCTCTGGCTCTTTCTCTTTACTGTTATTTTACTATATTAAATGTAATCTTTTTTTCCCCTTTGGATTTCGCTCCATCTATGTGCCCTGAAGCTTCAAACACCAAGTTTTGTGAGTCATATAAATGTTCTGAGACATCAAATTAAGTAGAAACTGGAGAATGAGTTCTCAAAAGGTTGTGAATGCTGCTGACGTCAATCTTGGATTGAAATACAGAAGAAGATATAGCTGAAAGATCTTGTGGGCAAGAGTCTGAGGGCACTTATGCTAATTCTGTTGTTGGAGCAGAAATTGTGTTTTTATAAATGAAGGCAATAGTTCCAACTGAAGCTCTAATAGACATTCATCTTAATAAGTAGATGATCTTGAGTTTTCATATTTTACACTGAAATTTGCCTTCAGCAAATTCAAACAAAATTGCTTGAAAGTGACTAAAATTAATGACAGCATGCTTTCTACTTTTTCAGCTTGTGGTACAATTCAGTTTTTTAGCTCTGCTTCTGCAGGATGCCTCAAACGGTGTAATTTGAAGTAGGGTTGCAAAGCATGCTTTTTATCAACAGCAGACTCTGAACTTACTTAGAGATTTTTCTTGATTGGGTACAAGACAGAACAGGATAGTGAAAGCAACAAGGAGTCATGAAGGTCTATATGTCTTAAGAATTATTTTGGTAACATGAAACATTTAACTTTTAGGAAGCAGTAATGTAATTTTGGAAATTAAATATATGCAGATTGCCTATCTTTGACTTGATGCTATTGAATTTATCTTTCTATAAATTTAGTTGTAAGAGTTCTAAATGTAGCTTTAGCTTATGGGGCTAAGGGAAAAGGATGTCTGTCTTGTGGAAACCTCAAATTATTTGTTAATTTATCATTAAAGAACTCTCCTGTGTGTATGTGCGCTTTGGCATTGATGAATATGGCAATTCAAGGCTGTCCAATGTTTTGCAAGCTTCTTGAATTCTTTATCCTGAGTCCACTGAGACAGTTCTTTGGAAGCCTGTGTCAAAAGGTCAGTCAGTAGTGCTGTAGTGATCACCTCAGGTCTGGATGTGGGTCTACTGCTGTTGGGGAAAGAGGAGTTGAAGTTCTGTCCCTTGCAAAATCCAGTTCTGTTGGAGAGCATCTCACTACTGCAGATGCAATAGTGTTGAGTTCAGAGATGCCAAAGAATATCCTGAAGTGAACCCAGAGAAATGGGCGGAGGAAAATGTGATTGCTGGTTACCTAAACTTGGGACAGCAAAGTGAATGCCTCTCCCAGGTCATTAGTGCTGCTGTGTTCTGATACTGCAATAAAATCTCTCTACTTTTGTGGGAAGCCAGTTTTGAAATTGGTGTCATAGCATAATACGTACCTGTGCATGAAGTATTGCAATCAAGGTCATTAAGAAAATATGAAATATAGAGCTTAAAGTTTAGAGATTAAACATAACCCAGACTTACTTACAGGTAAAAACTCAACATGAAGGTAATGAAGAAGGGGTTGTCTAGTTGGGTACTAGCGCAAAATGTACTTTTGCATTGAGGCTGAGAAGAAAATACTCTTTCTGAGTGCAAGGAAAGAAGTTCTAGCTCTTAAAAACTCTGTGCCCTGTGAACAGAAACACGAGAGGAGAGTGGCCCAGAGAGCTGGAAGTGTTGCTGGGAATGGGAAGTGGGGGACTGAGGTGAGTCCATTCTCCAGAAGTGATATTTCCCAGGTATTGGAGCACAAGACATTCCTGCTAAGAGGAAAACAATCCTCTATCATTTTTACAGTCCTCTTTTTGCTCTAACTCCTTGGTTACCATTGAAAAGGACAGGCAGGCTGTTAATGATAAGTAGGATATGACATAACTTGCTTGATGTTTATGATGGTAACAGATTTCCAGGTTTCTGACCAGGAGCAGCCCTGGAATGTCCTGAAGTCACAGCATAGAGTTTTAGCAGTGGGGCAGGACCTGTGAGGGGCAAGTCCCTAAAATTATGTATTTAAGAAAAAGTTTTAAAGTGACAGTAGGATGCCGTAAAGAGAGTCTGCAGCACATTTGAATGGAAAATGTCTGATTCTGTGTGTCCGGCTGCATAGTTGAGGGAGATCTTAGCATCTCAGTTATACATAAAAACAGAGTACTTGCAGGGAGGTTTGCCACAAGCTGATTTATTGAAGATTGACTGCTAAGTTAGGAAGATTTCTCCCTGTTGGTGAGGCATTTTGTAATTGCACTTCACTGCCATTCTGTGTCTATTCCAGAAACATCTATCTCTGATCACTGTCTCTGTAGTTCAGGACCAGAGGCTGATCAACTTCAGCTGTGTCTACCCTGTGGTGTGGAGCACAGAGGCAGAGAAGCAGCTCTTGGCTTCCTGAAGCCACACGTTTCTGGTTAAACTGTATGAAAATGAATGTATGTTGAAATGTGGCCTATCAGAATTCCTAAACAACTCTTGTGCCTCAGGCAGTGACACTCGATTATGATTCTCATTTCTAAGCTTCTTAAAGGTTTAGCATTTTTCAATCTCCTATAATGCTGTTTACTTGTTTAGTCAGGGATATGACAACGATCAGTTGAGGAGAAAAACAAGTTTTCTAATCAGGTACAAATTAAAGTTTCTTGTAAAGAGAGCAGAGAGGCAAGGAAAGGTTTCCTGCTGTTTCGAAATCAAGTTCGAGCAGGGCCATTAAAATACCTCAGATGGATTTAATATAAAAATGGGCTCCATGTCCACTTCCCAGTCAACTTGAGACAATCCACTGTAGCTGGTTCTGCTGGCAGTTTGGGTAGAGCGAGCTGAGCTCTCGGCTCTCATCCTGTCCCTCGGGAGGAGAGAGCGCACTGGTGCATTGCACTTGATACTGAGCCTGCAGCTAAACTGTGGGATTAAAAAAAAACAAACCGATTCATGACACAAACAGATCCCTGGCGTCTTGCAGGGGAGCAATGTGGTCTTCTAAGTCGCAGCCTCTGAGCGTGGTAGGGAAGCAGGTGGCTGCCATGCCACCTGGGTGGCGGAGGGGATGTTGCTCAGCAGCCGCTGCTACCTTTTGCAGCAGACTTGTGCTGAAGGGTCCAATGTGTTCTCGTAATACAAACAACGTTGAGAAATAGTTGGTATTGTAAGCAAGCACATCCCGACTGGGCACATCTTGAAAATTTGACAGGAGCCAGATGTTTATCTAGGTAGAGTCTCTGATGAATCTAAATACTGTGATATAAATCACGCAAGCACTACTAAAGCTGAGACTTCAGCTATGCCTTATGAATTGCAATTTCTTGGAGGCCTTATTTGATCAGAAGGTAAATGTCTGCCTTTAACTGTAGATTTTTCCCAGAAGAGACACATATTCTGGTGGGTCACCAATGACCCATTAGAGCAAGTCAGCTTATACTTTGGAGTAACACAGAACTGGTTGAAAATAGTTATAAAAAAGATTTTAAATCTTTTTTTCTTTTTTTTTTTTTTTTCTTTTTCCTAATGTTGCTATTAGAAAGCTGTTTTATCTTGTACATCGAAACTTCTCAAGCAACACAATCTTGCTTTGGTTTACATTTCAGCTAACATATGGTATAAATATTAACCCCACCAATCGGGAATTAACTTGATTTAAGTTGATTGATGTTGATTACTAATCTGAGGGTATGTTAATGAGAAACAATCCATCATGCCTAAAAGACAGTTTCAATTCCTAGCGCAGCTGATGCATAATGTTAGTATGACATACATGAAAGCTGTAGTAGGAAATATGTTGGACTGTTTTGAAATCTTTCTCAGTGGTTACTCCTCAATGAACAGCAGCAGGAAACATTGTTGCTTGCAGCCTGACGATGCACTCTTCTGCATCAGTATGCTTTTCATGATAGTACAAATAAAAACATTAAACACATCTAGCTAAGAAAGTACTTCACCTTAGGAAATTGATAATTCTGGTAGTTGTTGTGATGGTGCTTTTATTTATTTTGATTTCTATAGGGCAGAGGTATCAGAAGGAGGAAAGGTTTCATGTGAGGGAGGAGAATTTTCACCTCAAATCAGGTTTCCATTCTACGTGGGAAGGGAATGAGTTTGTATGTTTGATAGTATCACTCTCTGCAGGAATGGTATCTGCAAGACCCAGAGAGAGAGTTGTTTTTAATGCTTGTGTTGGTTTTGTTCCTTTTATTAAAGCTTTTTTTTTTTTTTTCCCCCCCCCATAAGGCAGCAGAAAAATGCATATAGAATGTTTGTGTATCTAAAGCAAAGTCAAAGAATTTGGCACCTTTTATTTTCCCCCATCATTTTTAGTAACCAGTTTCATTACATACAGCAACATCCAAGGAAATTCCATTGCAAGGAACTCACTCTCTTGGTAGGAATGTGATGTTTATTCCTGTGGTTTCCTAGTCATCTGATTTGGCTTTGGGCAGGTTAGATCCTGGAAGATCTAACTTTGTTCTTGATTGTTTTGTTCTTGTTGTTGAGCTTCTATTTCAACTTTTCTACTTGTTGTCCAGAAGCCACAGTGTTGGGACGGGGCCTCTGTTTAACTCCACCTCCAAGTCCACTCCTTCGGATGGTTTATCTGTAACTGGAATTTGTTCTGTGAAATAGTTTGTGTGACTCCTTCAACATAGTCCATGTTTCAGCATGAGGAGTTGGCAGAAGAGTTTTTATAGATTTTTGCATATAGGAAAGTCTTTACTGGTATAAATTGTGTTCCTGATTATATCAGGTGGCTTGTTAATAAGGCCATGTTGACAAACGACTTCTTCCTAGATTGTAGCAGTGGTTCCTGAACAGGAGGAGACCTTAGTACAGGATCCCGGATGAATCACGAACCAGATTAAATGGGTTTTCACTGACTTTTTCCCAGTACTACTAGAAGTGTAAACAGCTGCTAGAGTTAAAATTTGTTGTCAGAGCTTGTGTGACCTGTTGTGCAGTGGTGTCTGCAGTCTGGGAGAATCCCTGCTTCCCACCCTCCTGCCAAGGTGGGACATAACCTGTGGCTGGTGGATAATAACAGCCTTCAGCTGACCCCGCTCCTGTTGGGAGAGGATCACCCAGTGCTCCTTTTGAGCAAAACCTGTGACTATAGGTGGGAAGGTTGTATTGCATGGGCAAAGTGCCAAGATAAATAATGCCTTCTGTTCTGAAAGTTAGAGGGAGATTGTTCAAATTTGGTGCTGAACTCCCGCTAACAGTGTTTGATGGATAGGCACCAGCTTGGACCATTGTCTTTGAAACTGTTTCTTGAGTGTGTGGGTGTGTTTGTTTTTTTTTTGTTTGTTTTTTTTTTTTAATTCACTGTTGCCTTTTCCTTTTAGATATATGGGTACATATTGCTTAGAGAGGGGAAACATAGTATCATAACGGAGAAATTTAAAAGAGAAAAGGTTTTTAGATTCGTCTTTCCAAATTATCAGCAGCTCAAACCTGGATTTAAAAATTCATTTTCTTGTCAGTATTCATTTACAGGTAGGAAGACTTGCCATTGTATTGTATGGGTTTACATCAGCATAGGTGTGAAGTGCTGTTGTTCATGAAGTAAGTACAAGTGATGACTACCTACTCGATGTAGCTGTTCTTCATGTGCTTGCAAACGATCACAGGGACTTATCTATGCTGTGATCCTGGAATCAATGAATGTGCTCAGCTTCAAATATGCAAGTTAGAATAACTAGCACCATTCTCCTTACCTGTGTGAATATGGTATTGAAATAAAAATGAAAATCTCCCCCAAATGGGCAGTAAATGAAGTGTTGTTGTATCATAGCTTTCTGTATGAGAGAAATGGCTAGGCTTGAAAGTCTTTTCCTCCTAGCCAAAAATACCCACCTCCTCAAGAAAATAAAAATCTAATTTCTATAAGAGCATTATGTAATAAACTACCATAGAGTCACGAATAGCAGCTGACCTGCGCAGCTCACGCAAACAGTCACTATAGAGCTATACTATAGAGAGTCACTATATAGCTGCTGCAGGAGAAGAGTGGGTTGTCTTACAGCTATCTCTGCACTATGGTTTTGATACCACACCTGAGCAATTGCACTGCCTGTGCTGTCGTGATGGGCAGTGGAAATAACAACAACATCTATGGACTTTCATTTTTAGGCAGTTGTGATATGTTGAGAGGAGAAGGTGGCAGGGGAGTGCCCACAGCTGCTTGCTTACAGCCAAGCTTGGTGTTCTGCTTGGGCACTGAAAGAAGAAAGATTTTTTCACTTTTGGTGTGTGTTCTGCAGGATATTCGCTCACTTAACGAGAGCACAATTGCTTTGATAAGAAAAGATTTGCTGATACTCAGTTTGGCCTGGTCAGGCAACAGGATGGCACCACCTTCTGAATGTAGCAGATTCTCTTGCAATGTCCATGAGTCAATTGGTTTATGGTGTTTGGAAAAAAGTATCTCGACAGTTAACACCTGTCCTCATTTTGTGAACCTATGAAACCTAACATTTCTTCTTAGTAAAAATTTATATTTCTGTATAAGTAGCTACCTTTTTAATGTATCAACTCCTCATTCACTGAACCTCCATAGTTCTGCTTTACTTTAGGAAGTACACAAGTTACCTGAAAGGAGGTTGTAGTAAGGCAAGGGTTGGTCTCCTCTCCAGAATAACTACTGATAGGACAAGAGGAAATGGCCTCAAGTTGTGCCAGGGGAGGTTCACTTTGGATAACAGGAAAAAAAATCTTTTTTTCACCACATGAAGAGAGTGGTGAAGCACTGGAATAGGCTGCCCAGGGAAGTGATGGAGTTGCCATCCCTGGCGAAGAAGGGAAGAAATGTGTAGATGAGGCACTTAAGGACATAATTTAGCAGGCGTGGTGGTGGCAATGGGTTTATGGTTGGACTTGATGATCTTGAAGGTGTTTTCCAACCATAATGATTCTATCATGCTGTAAGTGGTCAAGTAGTCTCCTTCTCCTTTTAAGTGGGCCCCAGGGCTAAGGTAACTCCTTGCAAGGTTGAGAGCCCCCTGTATACTCAGGGTGACGAAATACTATAGCATTTTACTGGGACAAGCAGTGTACTTCATTTAGTTGCACTAATTGCTATTTACTAATTGATAAGCTGATCCCTGTAACAATTGTACCAGTTAACGGTGGATGTTGTTACCACAAAGATCTTGCACTGGTGAATAAAATCAACTAACTAAAGGCCAGTTGTTGCCCCTCTGGATAATTTTGCTGTTTCCTTCAACAAGCTCGCATGACAACAGTTAGGGGTACAAGTAGCACTGAGGCAGCAAAAGCAGCCAGAAAAATTTAAGTAATTAATGGAGGAAGGAAGGCAATTGAATAGATGGGACAAAAACACTTTCTAATAGAAGGTCAGGAAGGAGAGAAGGGTCCTCATGAAGACTCAGTGGGAGTCCTTAAAGGCTCTGGTCCTTTGTCCTTGTCTCCCTTACTTTAGTATCGTACAACAGGCTTTCTCTTCATCTTCTGAACTCCCTCTCTAGCGCTGTCAGTCTGCAGTTGCAGAAACGTGCTTTGTAATTGGCAATTTTTTGTCACTTTAGCAGCTAATTCATTTGTTGAAATCTCCACTGGGATCATACAAATCTACAAAGCTCCAGGTTTTACAGCAGCATAATTGAGAGCAAAATCTGGTTCACATGCATTGTCTGAGGTTACATTGGAAGGCTATGTCCATATACTGTAGAAATTATTTCAGTTTCAAATTGTGGAAGCTGTAATGACTTTTGGAAAACAAGCTGGTGACTTCTGTGAACAAAGAAATACTGTTAAAAACCTCTGCTGGTTGTTGAGGTTTCCCACAGAAAAGAATGAAAGAGTGTGCAGTGCAGAAAGCACAGATCCACGTTGCCTTTAATGTGTTCACTTTGGGTTGACAACACAACGCTGGAAGGAACAATGGTGCCATGGAATCTTGTGTTCTTTTAAATCTTTCTTACAAGACTGTAAAACTGTTTACCGTGGCAATATCAAGTTATAATATAGCACATTCTTTTTGAATTTCTTGTTTTCCCTTTTAGTGTAATGATGTGTTTGAAAACTCTCTGGTGTTCAGCTATACTGTCATCGAAGCTTTCTGATACCTTCACTAAAACAAAGATGCTAATTATAAGCATTTTTTATTACTGTGCTTAGATGTTTTTTTCTTCACTTGTTCTTTGTCTTTGAGTCCTATTAACACCAGTAATTCTAATCTAAATGCAACTTAATTGAGGCACAATGTGAAACCTGTACTCGATTTTCTGTTTTCATTAGATACTTTCATGAATTGTATTTTCATCATCTGTTGCTCAAAACTGAGAATGATGTCAGAAAAATAGCTTTTCAGTAATCACTTAGATGTAGAAGTGGTGACAAGACTGAAGCGGGGTAACAATTATCACTGCAGTCTGTGCAGCTAACCTACATCACCATACTACAGAATTGCTCAAATTTCAGGTTATGTCACAAACTGGTAAAATGGAAAAGCTCCAAGAGACTGTTGCTGCATACTGCAAGCTATGTCACATGGCATCAAATTCCCATCTGCGAGTTTTTCTTCACCTTTGAATGCCTTGGGTTTTACCAGATTTATTTTTTTCACAGTTTCTGTGGATGCTTTTATAGCTGAGTTAAACCAAATCCAGAACTGAAAGAAGAAGCCCTAGACAGAGATGTAAAGGTAAGATATCAGCAGAAGCAGAGGGCTATGTTTATCAAATAACTGCATTTTTTTCTTTAATTGACAATTTAAGTAAATAAATGGGTGCAAGTCCTGGTCCCAGCAAAGTCATTAGTACTTCTTCTGTCCATTCCATATGACAAGGATAAAATTACTTAACCATCATTAGTTACTAATGCTCCTTGGGAGCTGCTGAAGTGGAAAGTTATTCAGGTGGGAGGCAGAGATTGCCTGAAGCCCTGGGCCTGGCTGAAGCCCTGGGCCCTGCTGATCTTGGCGCAGCTGAAGAATCCAGTCCTTGCTGAGGGCAACTGCATATATTACCACTGCCTGAAACAAGGCCTGTAAAATCTTGGGATGGCCCATTGGCACTTAGCTCATCCTAACGCATCTCACCCCTATATTTTTGAATAAACTAGCTCTCCCATTAGATTTTGCTGTTCTTCGGGCTCGTGTCATCTTGTCCCTTTTCTCTAGCCATTCAGTCTCTGTAGTAGAATCTATTTCTTCATCAGAAGTCCCAGTGTATTTCCTGTACAATCCTTCCCATATCCTTTTGTGGGCACAGAGATGAACTCCTCTGTTTGCAGATGCACTTTTAATTCTTGCTGGTTTACTTCCTTCCACACTTGTTGCAAATGTGGGTGCAGTGAACGTATCGCTGAAGCAAGGATGGATGTGGTCTTGTTACAACTGCTGCCATTAAGATTTTTTGAAAGGTAGGGCAGATACGGAGGGAGTTTGTCTATGTCTCATTCAGTGAGATTAAAAAAAAGATTTTATTGCAAGTAGTCTGTTCACTAATTAAAATGCAGGAAGTATGTGCCAGCATGTTGCCTGTTCTTATCTAAGACATTTTACGCAAGAATTGTTATCTGCTGATACAACTGACCTAATCAAGCAAGGCTGATTTAATGCAATATCATTAGTGAGGTGGAACGATATTTTTAGATTAGAACTGAGGTATATGTTCTTTAGGTAATCACAAGACATATTTACATATATTATTTACATAATCTAATATTCTTTGTATTAATTTTATTAATGTTTCAAATAGGGATTCTTTTTGTATTATTTTTGTCCTTTCTTCTGAGAGTGGTATTTGTAGTATATTTATACCAGTGAAATGGAAACTGATAATCTGTTTTCTGAACAACCAGGCATTGTTCTGCTCTGCGAAAAGGCCAGAGGTCACTTACCAGGGCATTGGTATCAAGCATTAGGATCAGATCCTGATAGTAAGCACTAAGGCTTTCACTGCTGCTATATAGTCTCCAAAATCAGGTCAACTTATTCTTTGGCCTGAAGGTTAGGTAAAATAGATGAAACAATAACTGCCGTTCAGTTAGTTTCATGATGTTTTGAAGTAGTTTAGCTGTTGCTTATGCACTTTGTTAAAATGTCTTGCCTCACTGCTAGATCTAATTCTGCTCACTTGCATCTTATGCTTTGCCAGTTTCTGCACTGTTTCAGTCAAGGGGAGTCAGTTTTGTGGACTGGACTGGGATTGAGAACAAGCCCCAAGAGTCTACTCTCTCATAATAAAGAATTTGCACTCCTGTAAAAATCAATTTATTGCAAATTATCCACACAAACCAATGCCTACACATAAAAGCAGAGGAGTTCTCACTACTGAGAGGCTAGTTCTTGCTAAGGAAGTTGGCTTTCAATTGATAAATATTTCAGTACCTGTTTTTCCAAACATAATAGGACAAATTCTAAAGCTGGCAAGCATTTCTAAAAGCACAAAGGAAATGGAATGTAAAATGTAAATGTAAAATGAACCAAGCCACAGGCCTGGAGAGGTTGGTGTCCATTTTTTGCCAGTGGACAGTCTGAGTGATTTAGGAAGCAGCGTAATCTGTGTGTTATCTGTGTCCTTGTCCTTATATTGTGCCTGACACCGCGATCACTTCCATTACAGTTGATAGTTACAGTCTGCTAGACCTTCTCTTGCTTGGGGTGATGCTGGGCAAGATTCTCTCTTTTATGAAGTTCTGTTAGGATAAAATTGGTAGAATGTAATGAAGAATGGTGCGCAGTTATTTTTATTGATTTAGTGTTCTGTACAGTAAATTCCCTTTCAGTCCTTCTTATGCATAGGATTTTTACTTAAGATAATTAGGAGTTGTCATTAACAGCTCTTTTTACAGAGCTTTTTACAGCTGAAGGTACCTTTCCTTCAGCTAGGGCTTGCTATGCATTTTGAGAAACAGATAGCATAGAAAATGCTGAATGAAATGCTGAATCTTTTTTTCCTTCCTACCTATATACATAGTCATGGGACAGCACAGTCAGGAGCTCTGCAAATACAGGATTCTTCACTGAGATCACTGGATACAGGCAGGACCTTAAAATTCCTCAAGGGCTGTTTTATACCAGAGCTCAATCACCAAACAGGGCCTCTCCAGGCCTGACTGATGTCTGCTGCGATGAAAGAATGAGGGTAGATGAAACTGGAGATGGGGACTTCTGTCAGAAGAGGAGGGAAGGACACTGTACATGCACCTGCAGCCCCTGTAGCGCTCTTCTCTGCCTGGCAGATTTGCCTGTGATAAAAGGATTTCTGTTTCATTCAGCAGAAGCTGGCTCAGATCCTTTACAAGGTGTAAACAATCTTGCTGTAGCAAACAAAAATTCTTCCCTGTGTCATTTTTCTTGCTAAGATGATAATTCTTAGAGCTTTACCACTTATGTACAGGCACGCACTTTAGTCTCGCAGCAGGTTGGGTTTGAAGTGGGCTGGTGCTTTTATTCCTCACATTGCTAAATAAATCATTAGAAATGCAATAAAGTCCAGCACTGGTATTTTTCTTGTTAATATTCATTCTTTATTGGTTGGCTTCAACTGCATGAAATGCGTATTGAGCAAGCAAGTGTGTGCTTTCAAGCTGATTATATTCAAAGGTGCAGTGTAAGGAGGTCCCAGTTCCATCCTTTACCAGCATCTGTACAAGCTCATTTTGGGACAGGATTTTTAATCAAAATCCTGATCATCTGAAGTGCTGAATTTGACCTCAGACTAGTATCAGAGTTGTGGGCCACCTGCAGAACATGTTGTGATTGACTCAGGTGTTGCCTGTTTGCTAAATCTCCTTGGGATATTTCTGGTTTTTAGAGGTCTTTTTCAATGGGCCAGGTCTTCAAAATTTTTTTGATTATTCTTTGTATTTTTTTTTCTTTTAACTTAACAGAGGGCTTAATTTCCTCTGTTTTCCAGACTGCTTAGCAAAACCTTTCCCCTTGATAAGAGGACTAGAGGAATGGATTTTGGCCTTGCTAGCTCCTGAAATGGCCTTAGGCATATAGTATCTTAAATTTGGAAGAACTGCAAATGATTCCTGCCAAAAGTGCTGCTAAAGCTCCATTTTCTAAATGGTCGATGAAGAGGAATTATTGAAACACCTCAAGTAGGTAACGGTAGTAGAGAAGATCTGTTTGTAATCCCATAGGATCTTAGAGCAGAGATGCACATTTCCTGTGAGGTAGGCATTGGGTGGACGAAGGCTGGAACTGGATTAGAGATTTGCTTGACCCTTAGATAAATTAATCTACATCCTCCCTTTTTTATAAGGCTAACAATACATGTTCTTCAGTTGGGAAACTTGTGGTTTTCCTCCATCTTTCTCGAAAGGTGCCTTTTTCATGAGTAAGATTTAGTCCATTCACATTCTTAGGCCAAAGGCTAGGAAGCCTTGCAAAGCCTAGATGGTCAGTAAGTGGTGTGACTGATACCCAGAGAAGCTCTTTAAAAGTGGTAAAGTGATTAGCGTTGAGCAGTAGTTGGCTGTGCCAAAGTTGCTGCAGCAGCTCTAAGAGTGACTATCTCATTCCTGAAGTTACAAATCTGCTTTTCAGGTAGCAGGATTAATTGTACAGGATAACACTGGAGGACAGTGTTGTTGGTGGTGGTTTTTTTTTTTTTTTTTTTTTTTTTTTTTTTTTTTAATTTATTTTATTAGAACTGTACTAGTGCTACTAGGTCAAAGGTAGTGAGAGGGACAGCAGGCTGAAAATGTGTTTTGTTTGTGAGATGATGAATTCAATGGAACAGCCAGTGTTGTCACTCTTGGTTCAAAAATCTGGTTCTCTACACTGGTTCTGCCAAGGACAGGGCTTGTGCTAGTGCGTTTTGGCTCCAGAGCATAAATATAATTTTCTATAGAAGATATTTGCATGGGAAAGTAGTACACAGTGAAAATATCAATCAGCAACAAAATCTCACATATGTATCTAGGAGCATGAGCTCATGACTGCCTTTTCAAATAGAAAGAAAAAGACAGATAGCATCAGCACTGAGGTGGATGGACTTAAAATAGCGTGCAACAGGACATTGCATGGAGAAAGCCATAGGCACTGCAGCCACGTGACAGTCCCAAGAGGAGCCTCCCAGCTGCTTCCCAAGCTCCCTCAGGAGTGCAGCAGAACCATTTGCAACTGCTTCCCAATCAAATTCCTAGTTTAACAGCTGGATTGTGTCATCGTAATAGAAAATATTATGGTAAATTGCAGCAGATTGTCTTTGTTTTGTGTTATTGCCGAGCTTCACCACTTGCATGCTGTCGTGTTTGACAAGGCACTTGAATTCTAAGCTGATATTTTAAGATGCTTTTGACTACCCCTAAATAGCTGTTCTTCAGCTGAAGCTCTTCCTTTTCATTCTCAGTAGAGATGTGGGATTACTTGGAAAGTTTGAAATTCAATTTGATTGTTTTTTTTTGAGATTCTTAAATTAAACAATCCCTTCATTTCACTAATGAAGGACTATATCAGATTAATTTATTATATTGCTTTTTAAAGTATATGCACTTTTTATCAAATATAAATTTATGAAATGAAAGTATATGTACCTACATTATTGCTCATTTGAACATTCAGAAATCATACTGCAAATCCCACTGAAATGAGATTTATACTTCTTTTTGTTCTTTGTTTACCTTCTGTTTTATGAACTTTGGATTGTGCTTGAGCTTTGTTATCTTTAAGGTTTCTTGAGTGTTGGAACATTAAGTGCCTTTGTCTATCTGTTTAATGTTCTCCTGAATTCAGCAGTTGAGGCTTCAGAAAGGACACCAAAATAAAGACAAAATCCTAACCTTTGGCAGCGCTGCCCCATTCTTAATACAGATTGAGAACAGCATTGGAGGGGGTGGGAAAGGGTTCCCCAAGTGCTTGAGTTGGGCAGCGCGCTGTCTCGTGGCACCTTACACAGTGGCATGTCCCTAAGCAAACAACAGAGATGGTGGCTAAAAGTCACCTGGGGACCTGGGAATTCAGTCTGCTTGAAAAGTGACATGTAAAGAATATTACGTGTCACTACATATGACTACTATTCTTGAATAATATATTTTTTTGTAATTCTCATATTTAGAGATAATATAAACTATGGCTAGTGATCTTGCTTTTCTTTTACTGCTACCCTTCAGTGTAAAACACAGAGCTCTTGCCTTCTGGTGGTCATTTTATGATATTTCTAAGGTTAAAATGCCGAATTAAGGTAACTTCCTGGAATTTCTGAGCTCTTTGTCTTGCCATGTCAGGTGGGTCATGTCTGTCTATAAGATTTCCTTCTAGAAGTGTGAAGCCCAGATTTGACCTTAATTTGCTGCTAAATATGCTGAAATTTGCCCTTGATAAGAACAGGCCGTAGCAGCGAGGCTTCTGGCAGAATACTAGAGGCTCTCAGTATTTTTAATAATTTTAACAATTAGGGGTATTAGCAGGTCTTCCAGGGGCAAAGTATGTAAGTTTCACAAACACCCTTGGACTGAAGTATTTGCTGTGTGAATGAGTTTGCCGCAGGACTGGCCCAGAAGCTGCCGCAGGCCTCTTGGTCCAGGCGCTCCGGGCGATGGCGCCGAGGGCAGAGCCGGGGAGCTGCAGCCTGTGTTTGCACAGAGTGAGCACCGAGCGGTCCCTTTCGCTGCCTCCTGCTCTTGCTGGTTACCATGACATTTGATCACCTAGAAATAGGCTCCAGGAAGTCTGGTTCTTGTTCGGCTGCTCTCACAACTGGAATTTGCTCGGCTTTTGCCTACATATGTTTGCAGGGAGAGGAAACTGATAGCACTATAATGCTAATTTCCTTCACCTGTGCTTGCTACCTTCTGGATCAGAAAGCTGGGCTCCTAAATTCAGCTGGATTTGTACAGTGGATCATTTAACTTTACTGTCTCCCAGATTTAGCATTTGTTTTTCTAGCAGTTGATTTATGATAATTTGAGTCTTTTGTTTTTGTTCTACATCTCCCTGGGATTGCAGACTGCAGCTATGACCCACACAGTAGCATCGTGTCCATCCAGGGCACTGCGGTACCATCTAGGATGTCCAGGCTTGGTTATTCACAAGAGTATATTGCTGTGCTTGAGGTACTCTAGCTGTGACTAATTTATCAACTAATTACGCTTGTCAAGAAGCTAATACTGCTTGCAGTGGCTAACATGGCTCAGGCATTGCACAGCTGTGCTTACAGTAGTGGATTAACAGTGTTAAAGGATGTATGTGGAGCAACATAAAAGGTCCGGCAAAATATTTTTATACAAAAATGCGTTGAGTGGATAAAATACTTCTTATTCTAGGATCACAGGCTCTTAATATTTTATTACATCTTTTTAGCATAGCAATAATGGTTTTGACAATTGCTGTCAGCAGATGGGTCTTCAAATGCATCGTCTCTCATGAACTTCTTTTGGTGCTACCTGTTACCTTCCACGGTTCATTTGCAGCTGGAAGAGTGAGCAGATACGTGGTGCCAATTGATATGCATCTTTATTCCTGGTATTTCTTTATTTTTCTTTCAATCTACCTAGATGAGGATGAAGAAAAAAAAAAAAAGTCAAGCTTATCATCATATCAATCCTCTCCTGAAATAAATGAAAAATGAAGACTTTTCAGGCCTTTCAGAGTTTAAAAAAAAAAAAAAAAAGAGCACAGTGAAGCAGTTTTTTAAGAGTGTATCTTTGTACAATCTGTTTTTCTTCTTTGCAGCCTCTGTCTATTAAATCTTCTAACAGAGAAACTCAACCTACAAAAGGATAAGAACAGCAGCTAATGTTCATAAGCAAGCAGCCCTATTTCAGTCCTCTTTACTGCTTGACAGCTCAAGAAAGGCAGCTGCTGCTAATCTTTTCTACAATCTTTAGGCACCTAGAAAAAGGAAAATAATTTATTTTTACAGTCTTAATGGGTCACAAGCAGGAGTGTTTATCATGGCATCTTGGCCTAATTCCAGTTTGGAAATTAGTTCTGCTGAGAAAACAAACTCTGCATTTTCAGTGATTCACTTTTTGTCCCAAATGCTGTGGAGTTACTGAGCAAAACTAAACAGCTGGTGGTTTTCAACACCTCCAAAGTGCTGTAATGATAGGTAAGGTTAACCTGTACTACCTTTCTCTCCTTGTCCATCAGCATAGTATGCAAAAGTACTTTTTTTTAAAAAAAAAAAAAAAAAAAAAAAAAAAAAAAAAGTT
>JAYECN010837113.1:22215-42094 GCA_035222435.1 Microcambeva ribeirae
CTTGTCCATCAGCATATTATGCATAATTACTTTAAAAAAAAAAAAAAAAAAAGTAAGTGCAGTGCCTCACCTGAAGGGATACTCAGTGCTTGGCTATAAGGGACAGCTTCAAAAGTGGGAGGGAAAAAAACAGAGGCTTTTGATGACTGGACAGATATTGGTGAGCTCTGACAGGATATTCATATATTAAGTCTTTTATCATAAGTCTTTATCATAAAAGTCTTTTATTATCTTTTATCCATCTCTGGTGGCAGCAGTTAGTGTGGGAACATTAGAAACAGCAGGGTCATAGCTGCTTCTGTACAGGATAACCAAAATAGGATGGGAAAAGGGAAGGATTTGCAACTAAGGGTACTGAATTTATGCAAGGGGTTCTGGTTTTGTTACTGCTAGATGAGCTGACGTGAAGACCGCGAAAGTGGGATGTGTCTAAAAACAGTTGGGAAGTATAGAGCCTATATATATATATTTTTTTTTTTTTTTTCCCAGTAGAAGTGCTTTGCTGCATATTGCTAGTGTTGCTCAAATGAACCTGACTCTCAAGGTGTTTAAATGTGTCTGAGTAGGTCCTGGTGACTCTTGGGCAATGGGAGTACTCAGTAACCGGTGAGTGGAATAAAATGAACTAGAGCATTTTCATCAGAGCTAAGCTCTGAAGGAACCAGCTGTCATTTTGCTCCTGACCACAATTGAATCTTCACAGTCTTTTCATGACATCCCATCTTTTCCATGTCTTAACCAATGTCTCGTCTTGCTAGCTTCTTTGTTTCTATTACTAGCTGCCAGCAGGAACAGTAAGCTCAAAGTTAGCATTTTCTTATTTAATGTCACATCTCAGTCTGCCCCAGGTCACTCTCTTCAGTGACCTGTGTGGTTCTCAATGCTTTTTTTTCCTGCTCTGCCTCTGTGAAAGTGACTTTTGTTTAGCTGATTCCTGGTGGCTTCCACTCAGAAGTCTACTTTTGCAAAGGAATGTGCTGGTGTGGTCATGTCACATCCAGGAGCTGTGATCGAAGAGCAGGGCCCCTCTGTGCTGTGCACTAGGCTTAGCTTTATGCTTATAAAGCTAAGAAAGGCCCTTGGCCACAGTCTGAAATGCAGCTGCTGAAGTGCATGTAGTTCGGCTGGAAGACATTGGCGATCTGGCAGCAGGCATCAATAATACTGACTTTAAAAAAAAAGTTAAGAAAATAACTAGAATTGCAGAAGTGAGAAATTTAACACTTTGGATTACAGCAGTCCAAGAAGGTAAGAAAATGCTAGTTACTTCCCCAGGATTGGGAAGAGGCTTAAAGCAAGACAACCTTCTGCTTAATAAAGGGTGTACCTTTATTTGCACATTCAGCTTCTCTGTCCTTGTAGAGAAAAGGGGCTGAGGTGGCCCATCTTGCTGAGGACTGAGCTATGGTTGCAGAGTTGGATGTTTCCTGATGCTTTGATGTCTGACAACTCAATGTCCCTATGACTGGTGGGCCATGAAGTCCATTATCCTGTCTCCAAGGGTGACCAAATTTGGAACAAGGTGCAAAAAAGCTCTAGCTCAGACATCACAACATGGTGCTGAACAACAAGAAAGGGGAAAAGGTCTCTTCACAGCAGCTGCTGAAACCCTGAAGCTGCTTGTGGCTGGGTATTGGGGCTGATGTAGCCTCTTTTCTGAGGCTCTTAGCATCTTCCTTGCATAGATTAAGCACACAGCAGCAGTGGATTGATGCATATATATTTTGTAATTGTTGCCCACCCATTGGGCAGCAGATGACTTTCTACTTTACACTTCTTTGTATGTTATACTTCTTTTTTAAAAGAAGTATTTATAAATAAATAAAATGTTTATTTCTCAGGCTTGCCATATGCACTGGAGAAGTCATAGTACTGAGGGAATTAAGCCTGCTACAGATGGGAAGTTTTGGTGATGCTTTATTTTAAACAAAATTTAAACAAAGATTTGTCTGGAAATGTTTTTTAGGAAAACATGAGTAGGAATTCAGATTTTCAGACTTGCAGCAAAAGGCATCCACTTGATTTAAAAACTCCAGTAGGTTTCCTGTGTAAGTGCTTTGCTGGTTTTGTTGAGACCGACAAACAAGCAATAAGAAAAAGCTGGCTGAGTTAATATCGTCAATGTTCAGGTGATAGATGCGGTGAGTAGAGGGCATCTGCACATCGTGCTAAAGCATTTAGGTCTTTACCCTTTCCTTCTAATGCCTGCTGAATGCTAAACTGTCCAAATTTTGTTTCAACAAACCGTCTCTCTTTTTTTTTTTTTTTTTGTTGAGGACAGGCATGTATATAAGGACACACTTGTTAGCATAATAGTGTAAAGATGCCTCCCACAGCCCCTTAACCAAGCTGGCTAATTCCTCATCAAGGATGGCCGGGCAGACTTCTGGATGCTGCAGGCTCAGCCTGTTCCTCCTAAACATTTGGCTAGACTGTTAATTAGAGCTATAGTGGTTTGTGCTGATCCTTGCCTGTACCTCATCTATTGCTTCTCTCGTCTTTTAATGAGTTTGTGTTCTACCTGGAAATCTCGCAAACCACTTGGGGGGGGGGGGGGCGAGGGGGGAACACCAATCTGCATTAATTATCTCCTTCATTAGCTAACTGTCCTACTCATCAAAATTAAATGCCTAGTTACCTGAAGGTTCCTGGTGTTTTAAACGGATGTCAGGGCAGTTATTGTAAATGCTGAAGAAATAAAGCTCAGATCTGGCAGTTTATTTTCTCTCATTTATGTTGGAAAAAAAAGAAAGCTATGTTGGGAGTGTGGGGGGGTGGATTTCTGTAAAAGCCAGCATAAAACTTGGTATGAGTCAGAGGAAAATTGAGCCATGTTGTAACTGTCTAAGAAGCTAATATAACCTGAAGGGAAAAAATCATTTTGAAGTGATTATTACAAAGATTCAAATAGATTTGGAGAAATGTGATTAAAAACCTTTGAGAGGAGATGACACGCTCTGTACCTGGGCAGTGAAACAAAGCTAGGAATCTGTCAGCGTCTCGCAGGGAGATGAATCACGAATCTCTGCACGGGACTACAAGTGCAAGGTTATGAAAAAACATCATGTACCATGAAATAAGGGATGCTTTTCCTTTGCTTCCCTCCCCACCTTGTACACCCATTTGCATGAGGTTCACAAGTGAGCATAAAAAATTACAAACTGGAATTGACGAATTTCACAATTTTCAGGAAATATAAGTTACCAAAGTTTCCTTTGACCCAGAGGAGCACTGCAGACTGAATCCAGGTCCTGACTGAGCCTGGGCACTGAGATGGTACCAACATGGGCTTTGGCAGGCGTCCTGAGAGCCGCTTGGGGCTGCAAGTCCATTCAGGCTTTCCAGGACAGGCGGATTTATATGCTCAGAGCTAAAGCCTTGCTCTGAGTTTTGCTGAATATAGTTTTCTTTTCAGATTATTCTGTGTGTAGCTAGACAATATTTCTTGCAGTTGCTTAATGTCTGATCAGTCTCAAATGCAGAACAGGACCAGGAAGGAGATTTGAGAGGTAGAAGAGCATGGGAATGCAGGTGTGAGAATGAGAATTAAAACAGCCTGACTCTCTTTGCATTTGTGCCTTTTTGGTGGCTGTGGTATCTGACAAGACACTAATACTGATTTAGTTTTTTCTTCTAATGATGCACGAAGAAGCCTCTGTCCTGTGGATTCCTTGGTGTTTTTGAGATCGTTTCCCCTCAGTCAGACTTAGTCAAAAGTTCTTAATAGGTTCAAAAGTTATAGTGGGTGCAGGTCCACGTGTGGGGACAAATGACAAGCCTCGTTTCCTCAGGAAATCAGGCTATAGTAAAGCAACTATCATGTCTCTTTGAATAAACATAGCAATAATGTTGTTGCTGAACCCTACCCCTCTTTAAGTCACGCAGTCAGACCTTGGTGACACAGTTGGTTTAGTTGTTTAGCAGTTAAGCGTGGTTGTGTGTCTGAGAAAGGGACAGGCCTTGGGTGGGTTTGTCACTCAGCGCTATTTCTCAGCCAGTGGACCACCCTGACTTGCAACAAACGCCTAAATTTTGTGAGAAAATCCATTCTCTTTCCAGATTTTATCTAAGACAAACAGAAAAATTCTTCCTGCATAATGTCTCCAGTGGGATATTTGCCCAGTGTTACAACCGTGGATATTCTCAGGGCAATGTAATAGGCAGAGCCTTATAAGGAGGCTGCAGAGAGCTTATTTGCAAGCGCTTCCCTCCCACAGATCCCCTCTGTGATATGTCAGTGCAGAACAATCAGTGATCATTAATGTTTCCCCTTCCTTGGCCTGGCTTACATGTGCCCTGGAAGGGCCAGCAAAACCAAGGCTGCACCTATGGGAGCTGAAGAAAGTAGAATTTTAAAGGCTGCGCTGTGGAGATCTGCTGTGTCAGATCAGAACCTGACCCTCCAGCTCTGAAAGGTGCTCTGAATATTCTTTTATTGAAGCTATGTGAGTGACAAGTACTTTTAGAGGACTTCTTTTTAGAGGAAAGGAATTTTGTTAAACTGGTTTTAAATCAGCAGCAGTAAATACTTTTAAAATGTGGGTTTTGAAGGTCTAACTACCGTTCATCTCAGAACTGCTCATCTGTAGCAATGAATACCTTGTGCTGAGTGTGTGCTTTGAAGATAAGGCTATTTGCTCCCCACAGCTGTTTCACATAGTTGCTATTTGCTGAAAGTGAATGAAACATACTTGTTGAAATGATAGATATCTCCAAAACGAGTGATATTTTAAGCATATGACTTCTGTCTCTGGTTCACAGGGCAGCTCTAGAAAGAATAGGTTAGGTAGAGGGCTGTTGATGCACTTTTAAATGCATATTCTAGGATAATTTTCATTGCATCAAATCCCAAACTGTTGTCTCTAACTTCAGGTAAGACCTGAGTCACCCGCAGCATCCATGTCATGGGTCAATGCCCTGTCCTTGGCACTCAACTGCAACGCACCGATGTTTTTGGTCTGGCGTAGTCCTGGACTGTTTTCCATTGCCTCTGCTTGGAAGTGCTGGCTTTCAGTGAACTCTACTAACATTTGATTATTGCACTGAGGCTGAGGCAGAAAAGAATGATGAAAGGATTGACAGCTTTGATTAAGTTTTTAATTGTGCATATGTCAAAGCACATTTAACCGATCATAGTTGGTGCAAAAGCCCAATTAATGCTAAGATGCAAGTAGAGCTCATTTCGGTAGGAGTAAATGAAGAATTTAAAATGTATGATGATAAAAAAGTAGTTGCCTAACTTCAGATGTAGGACCTAACTACAGCTCCTCTCCCAGAGAACTGGGGTCTCAAAGCTTAAATATTCCTGTTTCTTCCAGGACACAGCTGGACAGGAGCGGTACAGGACTATCACTACAGCGTATTACCGTGGAGCCATGGGCTTCATCCTCATGTACGACATCACCAGTGAGGACTCGTTCAACGCAGTGCAGGACTGGTAGGAAATAACTTGCTGCTGTTCTTAGATTTGCTTGTTTTTTGGTTAGTTGTCTCTTCACAATTGCTTGTTGAGAACATTTCACATTCCACCTTTGCACCACTATGCATCACCATATTCCTCTTCACCTAAACTCTGGGTTAAGTAATTTGCTTTTTATAAGTCCTCCTTAGAAGGAAATGCAGTTTCACTACCATTTTTTTTCTTTTTTTTTTTTTTTAAGGAAAAATATAATTCTAGTACAGTAGCATAGCATAGTAGTTGTTGCTTTTAAAGGGCACGCTTATTATACATCCCCTAATGCTTGGTTTGGGCTTACTGAGGCTTCTGCCTATGCTGCTAAAGCAATCCATGTTAACAATGTGGTGGTTTTTTTTGTTTTGTTTTGTTTTTTTGAGTCAAACCTCATTTAAAATCTAATAGGGATAAATCTTTCCAAAGTGCCTTGTCCTGTGTTCAGAATTGATTTTTGGCACTTAAAAGTATAGGCACATGGAACAGTATTCATCTCACCTGGCTTCAGTTATAAAACCTAAACTTAGCCACTTACAACTTGTGTAGTTTAAAATAGTTTTAGTGATAGTAACTGGAGGAAGAGAAAGTTCTAGGACAGAAAGCAAGCTTGCCCCTTGGAGCAGAGGGGCTATATGTTATCACTGTCTATATAGAGAGCCTAAGTAATTAAGTGCTAAGTGTTAAATGATGGGACAGGGATGAGAAGAGAGCCATTATGTGGGAAGGGTGGGGACTTACCCCCAAAACTAGCCTGTGAGACAGATTCTCAGCTATTCTAAGCTCTTTTGGCTCCATTAACTTCAGTACAAACACAGAAACCAGAAAACGACCTCTGGACTTCCTGATGACAGAAAGCCAGGAAATATTTTGATGTGGAGTGAGAAAACAATGAGACCAGATCAGTCACTTTAATGGCTCAATAGCTATATAAAAGATGTAACAAGGCATTTTTCCCTCTCTCTTTTGATGTGCTCTTTCTCTTCCTCCCCTGGAGGCTCCACTCGAAGCCTATGCCCATTCCAGAAGAAACATCCCATCTTACCCCATTCTCTGATCTGATTTTGAAAGCTGAACTGGGACAAGATCATTTTCCTACTCTCCCTGCCTCCCTTTCCGGAGGAGCAGAGTGTGCATTATCCCTGTAGCCACGCACGGTGTGGGCAGTGCTCGTGGAGCACAGCAGATACAAGATGTTCTCTCAGCAGGGATTCGCTGTGGTGTCTGGGGTGGAAATGTCCAAGCTGCTGGCACAACGTAGCAGTACTGGTAAAGAGAAAGCAGGGCCTGGTCCTACTGTGGCATCCTCTCAAAGGGACCCTCGGACTCCTAACTTCTTACCATTCTAGCTCTGGATAGAATCTCTCTCTCTGGGCAAGAAAGGGCCACAGCCCTTATAATGAGGGCCTTGGTATAAAGAACTGTCGAAGAGATAAATGATCCAGTTTCTGACTTTTCTGTGATGGTCTGGAACACCCTTTGGCATTGGAATGGTGGGCCTTGTTCTGGCTATGCCCTTGCTAGGGGAGACTTACGAGATGTCATGCAGGAAGCAGTGCTTGGGGAGGCAAGGGACAGGTTGTGTTTATCATCCAAAGAAGCATCTCCATGACTGCTCCTCAAATGTTACCCTGTTGCTTTATACTGCAGATAGATTTGATCGGCGCACAGAGAAAGGCAATGCAGCGGATAATGGAACCTCCTAAGTCTCATAGATTGATTTGCAGTGAGCTCAGTGACCCTCCTGGAGTGCGTGACAGCAGCGTGTAGGTGACTTTCAAAATTATTTTACCTAGCTGAGATCAGATTTCCTCCTGGAAAGCAAGCTAGTCATGGCACTGGCTCACAGAATCAAGCTCAGTCTGACTTTTATATTGAATACCTTTTCCATGTATCCTGCTGTAGGTTATAGTTCAAAAAGCACAACAACATGGCACTCCACTTGGCATCCTCTCCTCCAAGCTCGAGTGCAGTCACTGTTCTTTGAATTGTATGTGCCTACGAAGAGATTTTTTTCTGTAGCAGTGCAGCTAGGAGAATATCTTTCATTAAACTTTAAATATTTTTAGTCTGGTTTCATGAGGATACCAGATACGTAAGTTCACGCTGTTCATTGGTTTCTCTCTGATGACTTTGGTTTGCCAACCTAACAAACTTTAGTAAAAGGCTGGAAATCTCAAAGATAGCTTCAGCCACACTTGGTGAAAACTTGTGACTGAGGAGAGGAAATGTCCTAAAAGACAGTTCTCTCCTAATGGCAAGGAGAATTCAGCTGTTACTTCTTGTGGTGGATAGTGTCCAGCTGGCCAGTCACTGTGTCTGCTGGCCAGCCATGCAGCAAGCATGGGGGTTGCAGTATTATCAAAACAAGGAACGATGAAGGGCTTTGGAGAGAGGTGGCTCATGGAAATTTTTGGGAGGAGAAGGATTCTATCTTAATTATAAATGTTTTGCAGGTGAGTTTAACAAATGCAAATCATTAATGTGCTGTCTATATCAGAGTACAGCTCCTTTAGAGGTTCCCCCCCCCCCCTTCTAAATTCTGTGTCATTTTTAAGTACCGCTCCTAAAAGTATTTGACTTTACCTATCTTTGTAAATGAATGCACAAGAGGCCAGAGATATCTCAGGGCTATTGGCTTTGGAGCCCATGGTCTCTAACAGTCTGTACGGGATTTTTGGCTTGGAATTTTATCAAATCCAAATTTAACATAGATTTATTTTATGTGCCTCTAACTCTCAAACAGTTTTTGTTCTATATGCTTTTCCACATTTTCTGAAATCTATTAGAATGAAGATAATATGAGTCACATAGATTATTTTGAAGTGTATATAGGCATAAAAGATTAATGTGGTATTTCTCCAGATCATTTAGAAAACCATAGCTCAGACAAATGTCAGTCGTCTTGTACTGATGCAACATTTCAGTTAAATGTACCAAACTTCAATATATGAGCTACTCTGTTTTCAAGTTCGTGCAGGTGACATTTAACCTGGAACTTTGCATCAGAAATGGTCTAACATCTGTTCTGCCAAAGGCAACAGTGCAAGGGTGTAGGGATAAGGAAAGGTCAGCTTTGTGTGCTTAACTTCATGTCTTCCTTTGCCACGGGGCTGCATGAACATCTCTGCTCAGAGGAACTTGGCAGCGAAAGGACAGAGGTGAACCATCACTGCTGGTTTTTAGTCGATATGTCAGGAATCTCTTCAGCCATCAGATGTAAGTTTCTGAGGCCAAATAATGCAGCGGGGCAGATGTAATGGGCCTGGGGTAGCCCATTCCTACCTTTCTGAAGCTCATCCACAGGAGGGGAGAGGATGAATGTGGCCCAGCTAGTATAGCCGTGTCAGCAGAGTCCTCTAGCGGCCGTGCCCCAAGAGGTGCTTTTTCCCTTCTCCAAATTTCCAAAGGGACAAGAAAAGCGAACAAAAGCTTTTGTCTCTTGTGGATACATCTGTATGAGCCCTAGCATTTTCAAGGTTAGCAAGTTCATCTGACTTCTGTACCCACCCTGGAAAACAAGTATCTACTACTTGAGTTGAACAAAAGCTCCTTCAGCTCAGAGCCTTCAAATCCATTAGCCTGGTCCTCTCTTCAAGTGTGAGAGGGCACCCGTGTGTTTAATGATAAGCAGGGAGGCCTCGCACTCCTTCAGTGCTTCTGATCACTGCTTGAGACAGGACGGGGCAGCAGCAGTTTGGATGCAGCCTTTCTCTCCTGAGTGTCTTGTTAGTGTAGCTGACTAGTGAAGCGTTTTTCAGTGTCCTGGTATGGTTAAGTGAAGAATATTGTTTAAAACACTATGTTTAAAACATTAACGTAAACATAATGTTTAAAACATTAACATTACTGTTAAAATATTTATTATAAATGCAGCATGGTGGAACAGGTTGGCTGATGGGACCAGTATAGTGACTGACACAGGGAAGCCAGATGAATATGCTTAAAAATGAAAATATATTTTTGTACACAAACAAACAAAAAAGAACAAAATGCTAAATATTTTTAATTAAGTGACGCTATTTCATCTGATTCAAGTTAATTTCTTCCTATGGAAGCTGATGAACAGATTTGGAAATAATGAGGATAAAACATTTAAGCTTTTGTAAGGAAAATGAATTTGCTTTTTGAGGATATTTACATTTCAATCTTTTCAAAACAAACAGATAAAAAGATCATTTTAATTGAGCTGCCCACGTCCATGCATGTTTAATGATCTGTGTATGAGACATGTAAAAGGTTGGAATTAATATGTTGAAACTGTATTTATATGGAAATTGGAATGCTATGTTCTCAGGTAGAGAGAACAGATATTTTAGTAGGTCCTTTCTAACTTCCCTTAGATTTTCTTTATGCACAGTCTGATTTAACTAAGAGTATTTCCAAACTAACCTGGGAGCGAGTTAGTGGGTGAATATGATGTCATTGTATTTTGCCTAAACATACATTTATTAAAACCAAAAGGTTTAAAATAAACCTCTGCACATAACTCACCTGCCACATGATCAGGGGACTGGAATCATTAAGCAAATACAGCCAAACTTGGGAGCACATGTGAAGAGAGTCACCATCAAGTCAAATACAAAGCGGTCCCCTTCTGCTAACTTTTGGCTGCTGATCATCCCAGTCCCTTCCCCTTGGCTAGTAAGAATTTTCCATATGATCATTATTCCTAGCTCTTAAAATTGCACCCATTCGCAAAAACCTCATTATGATTCGAGTTAGTGGACAGCAGTCATCCCTGTGTTTTATATGAGGGCCTTCTCCAGGCCAGCGTGTGTTCCTTCTCGCTGGTGTCTGTGGCAGTTTGGAGATTCAGGTTTTTAAGATGCTGTGTGGGCAGCCTGTCGTTGCAAATCCCAGCCCATCTCACTGCTTTCTTTTTACCATCTCCTCCCACAGAGTTTCCTACAGAAACCAAGCCAAAAGCTCAAGCAAACTCCTGAACCAGAGGCCTAGCACCCCAAGTAAGCTCTCGCCCATAACAAATGCTTTTCTTCTGTGGAGCTCCTGGGGGAGGTGCAGAGATCTCAAAATTCATAATTATGCAGCAATTACAGGAATCCAGGCTGTGCTGGATCAGCTTCGTACCAGTGGAGGGAGTAGTTCTTCCGGACCTCTCTACCATCTTAGGGTTTATGTCCTCTGTCTATCTCAGAAATTGTCATAGCAAATTGTGTTCCATAGCCTTGCTATTTTCCAAGCATTTCATCGAGCTCCAGTGTCCCCTCTGAAACTGCCACCAGTGTATGGTGTGTTTTACCTCTCATCTCTGGCTTGTGCAAATGTGCTTGTTTGAGCATCCTCATGCTCTGGCTACACCTGCCCACTCAAGGAACGAGAATATCTTCCATACGGTCCTTCCTTGGGTGAGCTTTCTGCCAGACATCCTGGAAGCAGCATTCCAGTTTGCTCTGCATCACTCTGAAAATATTTACACTAAACCAACTGAAGGCACTTTTACATGAGCACCTGTGAATCAGGAATTTAGACAAGCTCCTCAGATCATCTGTGAACCTGAGGTACACTCCTTCCTTCATTCACATGGATCACTGCAATTCATGACAATTATTTTAAAGTAGCTGAGAATGTTTAATGCATTTGGGGACATTTAGAACATGGTCTTGCTCTTTCACTGAGAAAGGTAGACTGTTTGAGAAGATGTAAAAGAAAAGGTCTGACATACTCTTCTTATTTCAGTGTGTCAAGAGTACGGTCAGGTTATTTTGAAAGAAAATGCATAAATAAACAAAAGCAAACATAGATTTTACCAGGTGTTTGAAAAAAAAAACCCTTTTTATTCAGGTTGAGTAATAAGATGCCTTTCCTGTAAGGTGAGAGGGTTAAATAAATTTTATGGCTTTCAGGCCAGTTTCTAGATCTTCTAGATAGGTTCCACTGGTTGTTAATATATGATCCTGGCTTGATAGTTTTCTGTGGAGATAAATTAGTGTTTTATACCTCACTTGAAATTGGAATAAAACTGAAATAAACTCAGTATTTGATACAGTTAATAGGAAACGTTGTGGAAATTATGCTTTGGACAATCTAGGCAATTTCATAGAAGATAAAGAAAAACTGGTTAAACTGAAATTAGATTTAGCTAACAGCTGAGTTTGAAAATAGTTATATTTATTTTTAAGATGAATCTCTAAATGAGGCTGTCTTTTTGGATGGGGATCAGCTTTTAGGCATTCTACTTTACTAAGGACTTTATTTTTACTAATAGTAAGTGTAAATGGCACATTCTGGGAGGGAGGGTTTTCATCAGCTTGTGTGAAATCACTGAAGAGAAGGTCAAGATTCTCAGGGAGATGCTTGGTGCTTTTTCCAAGTAATTCTGTGTAGATAGCTAAGATTTGGCAGCAAATCCTTGTGTGACCTTGTCAGGGCTGAAAAGCTGTTACCCAAAGAGAGGAAGGGGGCAGAACAGGAACCTGACTGTAGCTGCTTTGAACTGAACCTGGGGAGACCAACTTTCCTTCCATTGCCTATAGAGGAAGAGTGGGAAGATAAGATTAGTCTACATGGGGACACTCAGAAATTGGAGGAGCCAAAGTGGCGCTTGGAGTGAGTGCTTTACTAGGAAGTTTAAGTTTAACTGCACAAAATCCTTTTTCATGTTTGCATTTTGCAGTCTAAGGCAGAGCTTATGCAGTGGTTTTGGTTCAGGTTTGTGTTCTCCACTGCAAACTACATGTGGTTCTTCAAGGCACTTTGCAGAGTGAAATGACCCCCTGTTTCACAGATACCATGGAGTAATGTGACCAGCTGCTTTATATGGCAAAGGCAAGTAAGCAACTCGCAGCTAATTAAAAAATGTCATTAGTGAATCTGACCTGGAGTCTGCTGCTAATTTAAAAGTGAAGGAGTTAAGTGCCTTGTTGTTAGGGGAGTTCAAGCAAACTGAAGTAAAAATCTGAGGGGAGTCCTGGCTCTTCAGGGAAATCTTAGGTTTCTGTGAAAATAGGATGTCCTGCGTGAAGGCGGGGTATAGGGACAAGGAGCAGTGTTTGGAGGAGGGGTGTGGAAGGACCTGGTAGTTGCTTCTGGCAGAACAGCCTGAGTGCCTTTGGGAAGGAGCCTTGAAAGAGAGAACTGAAGATAAAGGAGGTTGGGCCAGCCTGAAAAAAATGCAGGGAAACAACTGCCAGAGAGCTAATGCTGTTCTGGGGCTGAGGCTGGTGGAAGAGACCAGCCCCTCAGCATAAATGTAAAAACAACTAGGAATGAAACAAAATTCAATTTTATCATAGAAGATCTGTAGAAAGCGCAGGTGCCAAACACAAGGGGAAGTGTCCTGGGCTCCACAGCCAGCTCTGTTCCAGTGCCAGCGTGAGGCACGGATCACAGCAGAGGTCCTGCTCTGTACCCCTGTACGCGATGCCTCTGACAGTGGTGTCAGCATTTGTCAGGTACTTGCTGTCTCTTACTGCATCTTGTACGTTCTGTCTTAGCTATCACTTCATCTAGCTGTGTCTACTAGCTCACAAAATCTTACCTTGAGCCTATTACTTCCCAAGTTGGTAAAAATCTGTTTCTCTCCAGCAATTGTTTCCATCTAGACAATTTGTACACTCCATGGTGTATTTCGTATTTCTTTCGTATTTTACGGCTTTCTCTGTAAAGATCGTACCCTTAAGAGCTATAATTGATTGTATGGCCTCCAACAGATTACAGCTATAGGAGAAAGAGCTTTAGAAGATTTTTTTTTTTTTTTTTCCCTAGACCTTAAAAAGAATTCAGTTCAGCTTTTTGTCTAGTTCCTAAGATCTTTAAAACATTCGAGAGCTCATAAAAAGGAACTTTATTGTTGCATGAAGTTAAGGAGTAATGAAATAAAATGTAATTATAAATGACACCAGAAGCATTCTTGCATTATGTGTAAGGTTTGCCATTTGTCTTTTAATGTATTTGTAGTCTTTAGATCTGGATGTTGTGTTTATTAGTGTTTGTTTTCATACTTAATATATAACTGCCTTTTGGCATTGCTGAATGGAGATCAACCATCTTTCCTGTCCTGCTATAGGGCCACGCAAATCAAGACTTACTCCTGGGACAATGCACAAGTGATCCTGGTTGGAAACAAATGTGACATGGAGGATGAAAGAATTGTTCCTTTGGAGAAAGGGAAACACCTGGCTGATCAGTTAGGTACATGTAAAAGCTTTTTTTTCTGCTTCTCTTTACTCCTCCCTTCTTTATAAGCTCCTTCCAGCATTCATAGCTTAATAATGGCAACAGTACTCTGTATTAGTTAGAAGATTAATGTTTTCTAGCTAGATGTTTTACAGTACTTATTGCTCAATATCATCATCTTATAGCATTGCTGTAGCTGTAATACTAATGTCTAAGGATATAAGAAAGACAAAGTTTGTTTGGAGAGAACAGCTTTTATTAGCTCAACTGAAGGAAAAGGGTAAAAGTTTTCATGAGCACAGTCCTGTCTCCAAGTCTCTAAGTACCATTTAGTCGTTTTTAGAATGC
Organism: Microcambeva ribeirae; assembly: GCA_035222435.1. Classification (NCBI taxonomy): domain Eukaryota; kingdom Metazoa; phylum Chordata; class Actinopteri; order Siluriformes; family Trichomycteridae; genus Microcambeva; species Microcambeva ribeirae. The sequence goes on from JAYECN010837113.1 coordinate 36,152, forward strand.
AAAAGTTGCTTTCATAGAAGAAAAAAAATGCAACTAAGTAGTGAAAAAGAAACCTTCTAAATGGATCTGTAGAGCTCAGAAAAATATGTATTAAAAATATACTAGACTTCCCTGTCCAGGTAGGGAAATTACATTACATTCTTGTTAATATGGGATAGAAGGAGCAGAACATTTTAATTGAGAGGAAATTGGGTTTGCAGTGAAGATTTTAGAATGAACAGCAAGATGTAGGATATTCATCTCAGTTTCTCATTTGTTCTCATTTGTCACTCTTCTGCTATGTATCAAAGCATATGATAGCTTTTTAATATGAAATCAGGGCTTCTGCATTAAGTTATAGCCATATTGTCTTCACCTCTGTTAAGGTTCACAGCTACAAGCAAGTCCTGTAAAAAATTGACTTCAATTAAGTGGTGACCCTTGCAGTGGGCATACTGTAAATATTTGTTTAGTAAGGACAGAGGCTCTTAACAGATTTAGAGAAATCGGCGTAATCCTCTGCTACATGACAGCAGTGCTTATCTACTAATAAGGCAAACGTTTGCGTTATTTTATCTGTTATCTGATGATTTTTAAAAAGCGATAGAATAGGATAGATGCCTATTTATTATCTAACACATGGCTAGGATTATATCTCACAGCAATGATAGACTAGTCGATTAAGAATACTTCTCTTTTCCCTGGTTTATGTCAGAATCAAATAAAACTGATGTGGTGCAGAGCGCTCCCCAACATGAATCACAGCAGAATGTAGCTTATTTCAGAATAAACTCTCCGTATGGTACTTGAGTTCTTGCTGTTGGCAATAAAGTAGCTGACAGAACAGAAGTAACAGCAATTGTAAATGATGCTCGATCTTCGAGGCCCTCAGGGACAGAAAAATAAAGAACGTCGTGGGCCAAAACAGCGCAGGTAACGCTTCCCAGTTCAGCTGCCCCTGGCTGCAGGACTCCTCTCTGAGTGGGAGGCTAAGTGTCAGCTGGAGGCAGCAGGATCTATGTCATCCATACCCTGGCGTGTCATCCATACTCCCTGCTCAAAAGGGCCAGTGCTTGGGTGTCCATACTCCTTAAACAGGATGCAGGACCCTGGGTGCTGAAATCACTCTGTAGGAGTGTAGGAGAGCAGTGCTGAAAGAACCCTGTCAGGATTGGTGCCCTGTCGTGATATGTGCTGTAGAAGTAGTTGTATTTGAAGAGCTTCCCCCTCTAAGCAAAGAAAGGATGGATAAAAAAACAGACCCAAAGAAGCAAAGCATTTTGCCTGCAGGTCAGCAGAAGGAATTTTAGAATGGTATTTGAAAAGTCATCTTCATATCATCAGGTTTTAATGACTTTTTGCTCTCTTTCTCACAGGTTTTGATTATTTTGAAGCCAGTGCCAAAGAAAACATCAACGTAAGACAGGTGTTTGAGCGTCTTGTGGATATAATCTGTGAAAAGATGTCGGAGAGCTTAGAATCTGACCCCTCCAGGGGCACTTCTGGAAGGAGCATGCGACTCACAGACAACCCACCACCTTTGCAGCAGAACTGCTCCTGTTAGTGACCTTTCTCTTTGAGAAATGTCTCTCTCCTTTCCTGATGAAATTTTCTCACTTCATTTGTGGTGGTGTTTTATCATGTAGTGCAAAAGCAGGAGTCTCTGTTATAGGAAACTGATATGTTTGTTTAATGTCCCAGAGTGCTCAATATTATATATTTCCTCATCCAATAATTTAACAAAATTCTGAATAAATATTGTAAGTGCACCTAGTGTTAGTGTGTGAATTATGTTGAAGAACTGTATAGTGTTGTAAACGTTATTTCCACAGAGGATGTTGTTTTTAAATTATAAATTATTTTACTGCAGACAGAATTTTACTTCAACAACAGCAAGAAACACAAGAGTGCTGCTCTGTTCAGCACCTTGCTATGCCTCGTTCTTTGTTTCTAGAGTCACAGGAACTGACAATCCTGCGGCTTTTTCATGGTATCTTGCAGTGTTTATCTCTGTAGGTTTGGACCTGCCCTCTGCCACTCTCTGATCAACTGCTTGATGGAGGATATTTTGTAGGATGAAGGAAATAAGGAGGTGGCTGTCACAGGCTTGGCTGGAGGCATAATCTGCATGTAAAACTTGAAACAGCGCTATCTCAGACAGATGAAAATATTTTGAGCCAAAATGTAAGTGGTAGTAAAAACTGCTGCTCTCAACCAAAAACACTGATAAACTGTCAATTATAACACCTTTTCCTGTTTAGCATTTTATCATAGAGTAGCACTTTAGAGCACTTTAAAAGGCTGCTTCTTGGAGGACCAGACTTCACTGTGCCCAGGTTTTATACAGAGATGGCTCTTCTCTAGAGAACTAATTAGCTAAATAATAAAAAATCTATCTCAAAAAACAAAATCTTCAGGGTTTCAGACAGACACCATAAAACATCCTTTTTGAAGGACTTTTGGATATTGCAAGGGACTAAAATGACTGATTTGATTGTCAGGCTTAGTGTATTTCTGCAGCACACTACAGTACCCAGAGGAACTAGCACATAACAAGAGAAGGAACTGTGGAAGATATGCAGTGTGAGAGTGTAGGGATATACATATATATATATATAAATATATATATACACATACACACATATATGTATGCATATCTTGCATATCTTCCCTTCAGGAGGGCTGCTTGAGCAAGTGTGTATTGAAAGGCACCTTTTTGTCACTGAGACTTGGAATTCAGCAGATATCTGTGCAAAATTGATATTTTTTTCTGGCGAGGGAGCCTGGTTGTTGGAATGTATCAGTTTGTCAGTTAGGAAACTCTTGACAACAGTGTTCCTGTGTCTTAGTGACACTGAGGGGAGAAAGAAGGACGAGACAGACAGGAGACCTCAACACAAGGGGGGAAACCAAAAGTGAGGCTGGAAGGCAAGGAAGTTCAAAGCTTTTTGGCCTCACTGCCACAGGCATCCTGGAAAGAAAGAAAGAGAGGAGCAGATTTTAAAGTCCCCTGGGCAATGCTCACTTACAATGGGAAGGTTGCAGCCTGAAACTTTTCTAATAATTTTAATATTTCATCCAAGGGAGGATGAGGAGATTCAGCAGGATGTTTTGGGGACATGAGACTAGAGCAGAGAGGAACATTTTTTTCTACTTTTAGAGTGTAACTTCCAAAATCCATAAAATTAAGACTGTTGTATACAACTTTGTGGGATACGAATTAAGGTTGCTGTATACTGTTGTGTGTATAGAACTCCATGTGTGTTAGCCACGTGCAGAGCTTGGAGGTTGCTTCTGCGAATCTGTGAAACGGCACAAACTGCACACGCCTTCACTGATGATCACAGTTGTTTGCACAAACCACCTCCAAACAGTGTCTGCAAATTGCATCTGTAAGTGGAGATCAGGGGGATACTGAGAGAAGTTTGCTGTCCGTAAGTGCAAATTTGAGAAAAGTTGTATGCCTTTACTTTGGGCCTGTGAACTCATCGCTTCCTTATGTCAGAAAGTGGTATCAAGTGTCTGCCACTGCACTGTAATTTACTGGATCATGACATTGGCAAATGCTTTTGTAATTTTGTTCTGTCATGTCTCAAAGTGTAATAGTTCTAATATAATAACATTATTTTGGAGGAGAGTACAACCACATTGACGTAGCTTGAAATCACTGTGCCGAAGGATTGATCCCTTTGCAACAGAATTTGTTTATATGTTACTTTCACAAGTTGTTTCTGTGACCTATTTTGGGTGTTTATTATCCAGTACGGAAAAAGAAATCTGTGCAGTGCTACAAATGTGTGGATTGTATCTATATCTCCCCAAATGGAAAATAAAGAGAAATGTAGTCACCGAATGTGGCCAGAGAGCTTGTATGAGCTATACAACTAATATCAGCCAGTCTTTTGATGGGTGTCTCTCTAGTGCTCTTAGTGATTTTGGAACATTTTTGGCAGTAGAATAATCCTTGAAGCCAGCAATCAAGAATCACTATGAAGATTTTAAACACACTGAAGAAGAGGGTTAATTTGACCAATAAACAGGCAGTGTTGGGAATCGATTGCAGCAGAAGTAAGAAAACTTGTGTACCTTGCAAGGAGAAATGATTTCTGCAGTAGGGAATGATAATATCAGATGCGATAGGATAATGGGAGTACAGGAGCCCTCGTCAGTGGAAATAATGATTTTTCTGCTCAGCAACTGGGTAATAAAAAAAGAATGGCTTTAGAATAAACAAAACCTTGATTCTTTTGTTTTACTTGCTTCTTCTTTTTCCCCTTTACCCAGTGTAATTGTGATCCACTCAAAAGTGTTCCAGTCAAATGACTTTTTTTTTTTTTTTTTTTCTCTAATAAAAAGTGAGTAAGTGAAAAAGATATTAGGAAATCTGGATGACCCGCAGAGACAACTCTACTCTTGGAGGTAGAAATACTGCAGTATTTATTTTGAAGAAAAAATCATTGCATGAAATCAACCACTTAAGAGTACCCAAGCATCTTTAAAGGGGAGGTGTTTGGCACCTCCTCATCGTATGTTTGTATTAAACGGAGGAAATTAATAGAGAGGAAGCCTTTGCTTGCTCTAGCTTCAGTGATGTACAGGCGACTTCAATATAGACAGTGCCATCAGTCACAACAGGTAAATGCAGGCTGGGTTCAGACGTGGCTCTTGGCTTCCCTCTTGTGGAGAAAAAAGGTAGTAAAACAGCAGTCTCTGAGGGAGGGGCCCGGTCATTCCTATCAGCCTCTGACCCTCCCGGCTGTCTCTGGCTTCTGCAGTCAATATGAACTTACAACCCCCTCACAAAATAACTACCAGTGCTGAGATTGCTTGAATAGCAGAAACTGAAACAAAGGTGGAGCACTGTACAAGGGATGTCACGATAAACGAAACAGCAAACGCTGAACTTGCGCTACAACGTGTTACAAAAGTCTGTGGGCCTTGAGCACAACGTGTGAACAGCCGCAAGCGCAATTCCCGCTTGGCACCTGCGAGACAGAGCTCGTGCAAGCGGCTCCCAAAAGGTGCCTCAACCATGACCAGAGAGCGGCGGCCCCGGTGTGAGCTGCCTTGCCACCCACACCCCGCTCGCAGAACGGGCAGCTTCACGACCTGGCTCTCTGCGCGGCAGCCGTGAGGGCAGGCCCAGCTTTGAGCCACTGTCACCGTAGCGGGGCACGAGAGAGGCCCCCCGGGCGCACCTAAGGGCTCCGCAGAGAGCGCCGGGCTGCACTGGGCCGTAGCACCGGCCCCGGACACGCAGCTGCGCCTCAGCCCCGCTCCTGGGATCGCCCCTCGCCGCCCGCTGCGCCGCCTGACGCGACGGGGCGGCCCACGAGCCGCGGCCACCTCACACGCCACAACATGGCGCCTAGGCCCCACCGCCACCGCTTAGTGCTCTCTGATTGGAGCGCCAGTACTGAACGACAGCTACGCTGACCAATAGCTGAAGGACACTGGGGGGAAGGGCCGGCCTCCCACGCCGGCTCTTGGACTAATCCAATGCAAGAGCAGGGGGAGCTCCGCTACGGCACGTAGGCCTCAATATCAGGTCAGGGCAGCACAGCGAGGAGTTCCCGCGCTCTGCCTTTATCTCCTCCCTTCCTGTTCTCGGCCTGACTTCTGAAAGGGGCTGCTTTTCTCCCTCTCTTCTCTCCCCACTAATGGTTCCCCCCTTCCATCCGCGCACGCCACCGGCATCCCTCCTACCAATCAGAACGCGCCTGTCCAACCAGGGGCCGAGGATTGGCTGGCGCTTCCCACGTGGCGCCGCTCCGGCCTCTGATTGGTGCGTGCGGCGAGGCCGTGGCGCCCGTCACCGTTCCCTCCCCGTACGGCGGAAGCTGCGCGGGAGGTGTTGGTGTGAGGGGAGGGGTGAGAGGGGGAGGCAGCGGCTGCCGGCCCGGTGCGGCGGCCGCGCATGCGCAGACTCGCGGCCGCCTTCGCGCGCAGGGGCCGCGTAACGTG